>LKNJ01003739.1:0-40367 GCA_002120245.1 Maccullochella peelii | reverse complement strand
TGCTATTTTCTTGATTTTTTTTTTATTGTATCTTTTTTATTTTTTATTCTTCTACTTATTATTATTGTTTAAATCTCATTATTACCTGACATGTTGGCAATATTGTCACTGTTACATTCATGCCAATAAAGCTAATTGAATTTAGTTGAATTGAATTGAGAGAGAGAGAGAGAGAGAATACAGTAGTACAGCACAGTACAGTTCTACATACAGATGTAAATCATCATAATGCTGGAAAATGTGCACGCTGATTGTGGAACACTTTAACTCCTCTGTCAAGAAGAACTGCTTTGGCCTGCTCACTTTGAGTGTTCCCCCACAAAGCTGAGTCAGTTATAGCTTCAAACTTGCTATCTTTCAGGAGGCTGTAGCTAACCCTCCGTGCTCGCAGGTGGTGGAGGCGGCGGTCCTCTTCTTTAGAACCGGTTTGCTCCTCCTCACCCACCAACAGTAGCCCCGGTGCCTGGCAGTAGGCTACAGCATTGGCAGTGCCGCTGCTAACTGCCTGTTCCTCCTCATCACCTCCCACAGTGGGCTGGTGAGCCTCCGTAATGTTATTCTCATTGTTTGAATGTATGTGAAAAAACTGGAAATGTGAGGAACTTGATGTAAAATATCTGTTTCCCTTGCTTCTTTTCTTTTTCTCAGCTTCCTCAGCTGCTCCACATGACCTTATCATGACCTCAACTGTGACCTGTCTCAAGTTCACAAACTTTAGGTACTGCACACTTCAATTTGTTTTTTGAGCTGAAAACTAAATTATTTCACTGTCACTATAAAAAATTATAATTTAAACATTGTCAATGTAGGTTATCTAGCATGCATAATATTTTAAAGAGCATTCTTCAACAGACAGCACTCTCAGCACTGTATGGCCATGCAGTTGTAGATTGGTCTGCAGGCCCATGTTATATGATAGAGGGGCCCATTCAGACAGATCAGGGGTGGATAAAAACATTGCGGGGTCTTCATGAACCACAACATTAAAGAAATGCCACATAAACAGACAGAGCTTCTAATGCTGTTTTTTTGCACTTGCTTTTTGGATGAAAAAAATGCTTAAAAAGTTAATAACAGTGACCAGAGGCTCTGGCTTAGGGGCCCCCTGAGCCTTTGGGCCCCTGGGCCTGGGTTCAGTAGGTCTGTTTGGTAATCCAACCATGATGAAGAGTGTCCTTCCTGATGTAATTCCAGTGGAGCTCCACAGTCTTCATTCTGTGCAATAATGCTTTGTGAAGTTCTGCCCAAACTAGTATGAGGCTGTAGCAGAATGAATGAGACAAATTAAGTTGGTATCTTCCAAGGTCACAGTCTTTTTTTTGCAAAATTCCCTCCAGTGGGATAGTAACACAATGAGAGAATTTTGTACTAAATTCACTTTTGAAGGTACTCATTTGATTTGTAGAATATAGTATAATTCGTCCAAATTGATCAATTTGGTGCCATTTGAATTGACCAGGGCCTGGTACATCCCTTGCCAGCCTGGGTGGCTCAGTGGCACACCAGCAAAAATTACAAACAAAAATTATATTGTTGCACTGATACAAAAAAGCCCCCGGGACAAGACAACCTAGAGCCCTTCTTATTAAAGGTCGCAGCTGATAAGCCCATAGCATACATCTTTGATTGCAGTCTGCAGACAAATTCTATCCCAAAATGATTATCCCTTAGTAAAGGATGGCGATCCTTCAGATCTTAACAATTACTTCCCAATTTCTAAGCTCTCTATTGTTACAGCGACTATGCTGGTATAAATTATATTGTCAGTGCCCTGGCTACTCTGTAGACCATGAGATATTGCTAAATAGATTAATTACAGGTTAAAAGGTAAATAGACAGATCAAGAAAAGAATATCTTTCAGATAAATGATTAAAATTGTTTTATGCTACAGTTAAAACAAATTCACTATTATCACTAGATGGTGAATGGAAAACAAATACAATCTAAAAATTGCAGCATAGACATTGCATGGTAATATTCTCAGAACATTTTTAGAACAAAAGATTTCTAGCTGGGTTGTTCTTTCATTGCCTCCCTTTGTTTTAACCACATATGCTTTATATTATTGCCTGAGCACTTTTGCTTCCAAGCAGCATTTATCAACTGATTCTAGCCAAAGTTGCACATATCTGAGCAAGGCACTGACAGAATATCTGTATATGTGTCAATGTGTGTTTGACATTGACATATGAAAGTCCAAAGGCTATTGTCAATTCAACTCCAATTTGTCCAATTAATTGAACTAATTTTCTATTTCTAGGTGACTCAGTGGGGGCCTGAGTGGTGTTTGGAAGTCCTAGGATAATTATATTCAACGTGTTATTCTTTTTCACTTCTACATTAGTTAAAAGGAAGAAGGTTGAGGGGGACAGTGAAGGTGAATGACGAAGGAAGAAAATTTCAAAGAGAAGAAAACAAAGATAGTGCTTCCCCTTCTCAGTGATCAAGCAAATTCACAGCTGTTTCTTCCTCTGTAGTCATAACTCAGTCAAACTTGTGAGATGTTAAAGCTTCAAAACAGTCAATATCATATCCTACTTTTAATTGGACTGGCTTTAAATGAGAGCTAATGCTCTAAATGAAGAAGAAAAAACATGGCGACATTTCAGAGTCATGCCCCTCATCACTTAGCTTTAATCAAATTAATGTAATCTTTGATTAACAAACACTTAGGGAATAAAAAGGCCAGCTGTTAGCAGTTATGACCGACAACGTGAGCTCCAGAATCGACACCCCAACAAACATCTCTCTGAGTTCCAGCGTTGCCATCTCTGAGTCGCCGGAGTACAAGACGGTATCTGTGTTTCTGGTCCTGCTGGTGTGTGGCGTGGGCATTGTGGGCAACATCATGGTGGTCGTTGTGGTCCTCACCACGCGCCACATGAGGACACCCACCAACTGTTACCTAGTCAGTCTGGCTATAGCTGACCTGACAGTGCTGGTGGCAGCAGGGCTGCCAAACGTGTTGGACAGTCTGACAGGCACATGGATTTTTGGCCATGCTGGCTGCCTAGGGATCACCTACCTTCAGTACCTGGGTATCAACGTGTCCTCCTGCTCCATCACCGCCTTCACCGTTGAGAGGTAAGGATGGACAAACAACCAGATTTTTTACAGAAACCACTGCCAACATGTTGTTGATGTGCAAGGAGTATACTAGGGTTTTTAAATGCTTATTTGTGTGATATGCAGGTCAGAAGACATTTAGAAGGGCGCTTGAGAATTTGTTTTAGAGCTCTATGTTATATATAGCCCCATCTGTGACCCCAGGAAGAACAATAGCATCAGTTGTTTCAGCAAGTGCCCCAAAACAACATATGCTCAAGTGACATCGCCCTCTAGTGGCTGCAGAAATTTGGATGGGAGACAGGAGGAAGTAGTATGACATTCAGTGACAATGTGATATTCCTCCTCCCTGTATGGGTAGGGAGGAGGTTGGGCTGGATGGATGAGTTAACAAAATGTGGAACTTTAAGACGGGAGACCGCTGTTTGTTTCTTGTTTCCTACTGACAGTCACTGTTGGTTTCTTTTAACCATACGATCATTCCCTAACCTCAACCATGTGTTTATTATTGTAACCACTAAACAGCAAAGAAGAGGAGCAATTGGAAAAATAGGACTTAAATATAAAATATTTCAACCTTGGCAAACATTTTGTCCATCCGGGTAGAAAGCAGAGATCTGTGAGATCAAGAATATACAGTACTCTGGTACATGCAACCTGCTGCTGGGTAACAGGTAGTGTTTTACAAAAAAAAAAAAATCTTTTTTATCTACAATAGTAGTCTATCTATCCATGTAGAAAGTTTTTTTTTTTCTGCCTCCTCACCAATGCAATGGAGTTGAATGGAATTTAATTTGTGCTGCTCCCAACAATGAAGTTGCTAAAAATTAAACAACCAAAAAACAGTGTCCCAGTTACTCTGGATCCTTAACAGTTTTAATTGGAACTACTTTCCACCAAAAAAAAAATAGTTCCCATGAAAACTGTTGACAGCATGTTCTGTGGATTATCCAGAGTAAGTGGGGACAAGGTAAATATAAAATCCAAAATTCCATTCACCTCCACTGTATTGAGGTGGAAGCAGAAATAGAGACCAATATCTCAAAACCTGGACAAATAAATCTGCACAGTCAGTTGCACCTGTCAATCACCAAATCCCCAATTTTGTGCATTCTGGGAAACAAATGATATTTTACTTGCAAACATTTCCCAAAGTGTTTTAGATTTCTGAATGTATTTTTTTAACCACCTTTCAGGCTGGTTTCCATTAATTTCAAGTCATGTAAATAAACTTGGAGAGACTTTAAAATGCTTAGGTAATACTTCACACATAATAGTGCTTAATGTATTAGTGTCACAGTTACACTGTTGTAAGGTAATGCAGCTGAAACTAAAGATTGATATGAAGAGTCTGTACTAGATTTATTATAAAAACTATCTCGGCAAGTTTTAAGACTGTATAATCTTTTATGTTGTATGGAAATAAATGGAAACCAATGGCGGCCTGAAATTTATAAAAATCAGACAAAAAAATTTAAACAGTTTGATACAACTTGGCGCTTTATTTAGGAAACTTCTCTGACCTAAAAGTCGAAACTCACTGGTCACTGTTCAAAAATGTCTGCACCTTTGGCCTTTCTGTTTGTGGTTCAAGATTAAATCTTATCCTCTACAGCCCCTTTCAGACATACACTTTTTTACCTTAATCTGATGGCAATTTAACATGTTGCACTTGAGTCACTATTACGTAAAAGTCACGACAGCAATCTTACTAGGTTGGCCCTAGTGACATTTCCGTATCACTATACACGAGTCTAAACCGAATGCCGTCAAATTAACGTAAAGGATGAAACATGCAGAGAGAGAAATGTACGTCTTGTTCCACCTTCTAACATCACTGTAATACATTTTGTATCTCAATCTCTTATACACAAAGAGAAAAAAATCAATTTAATAAACTAATAAAATAATTTAAGTCGTTGAGGAGATTATTCACATATCAAATCTGTCTATTTTTCTGCTCTCTCTTCTCAAAAAAAGATTAAGAAAAAAAACATAGTACAACCATAGTAATAATCTGAATAATATGACCAACAGTCTTTCCCTATATTTTCAACTTTAATGCCAACTGCATGTATGAATGCATGAATATCCAGCAAAATGCTTTACATACAGCATGCATAAAATAAGAGTCCCAATTTTACATTTAGCTAGAGAAGAGGTGCCATTACCTACGGTCACTGCTCTAGTGCAGGGGAAATACATAGCATAAATTGCTCAGCAGTATCTACTAAATATTAACAGCCATGGTTAGTTTGAACTTGTGTTTGAACCCTCCATTTCCTCTTTGCATGCAGGTACATAGCAATCTGCCATCCAATTAAGGCTCAGACAGTGTGCACAGTGTCCCGGGCCAAGCGGATCATTGCAGGGGTTTGGATCTTCACCTGTGTCTACTGCATGCTGTGGTTTTTCCTGGTGGATATTCAGGTTAGAGAAACATATTTTGCATTAAACTTTGTGTGTTAGTGATATAACTCGAAGAGGGCCACAGCATTAAAATATAGGTCATAGGATAAGTGTTTATGTACTGTGGCCATGACAATTTTTCTCGTAAAACTACATAGAATGAAAGTGAAGGGTACAAATACAGGTTTTTTGTATATCTATATATATGTACGTGGATAAATTGCTATGGGAACACACTATACTCAAAAAGTAGTACCTTCACAGAACTGCATAGTGATTCAGTATGTACATGAGTCATGAACAGACGAATAAAACATTTCTGATTATCATGACCTCTTTTGTACAAATGCTGGTTCAACTGCAGGTGAATGTGAAAAACCTTTTAAGAGCTCTGTGCAAGAGTATTATGTTGAGATGTGCAAGATTATTACGTGCATCTCAGCCCAGAGCCAGGCTGTGAGCCACTAGCCTGTTTTATTACAGCTTCTCTATGATAACTGTGACATTCAGGTCAGCCAGGACGGACATGTACAGTGTGGCTACAAAGTGAAACGGGAGCTCTACCTGCCCATCTACCTCATCGACTTTGCCATTTTCTACGTCATCCCACTGCTCCTCGCCATCGTGCTGTATGGACTGATAGCACGGATCCTCTACCTCAGGTACTGTAACTGTAAAAAGTCTTTCAAACCATATTGATAAATTAATAAATGAGTTGATTATTTAAGGGTTTTACACATGAAGATCAGTTTATTAATGAGGAGTACTTCTCAGTCTGTGAAAACAGTTGTACAATGTCTCCCAAATGAAAGACTCTTTCAAGATTCATAATGGAAGGATCCAGTGGTTTGGGAGATTTACCTATACTAGGGACTAAAAATCAGGAAAACTCTGACTCTGCTGCTTTGGTTTGACCGTTTTTTTTGTTTCGGTTTGTTCGGTTAACTTTATGAAATTGCAATATTTAATTAATTACTGGAGTACCCCTGTAAGATTGATATCCTAGCCAATTATTTGAGTTAATTCAAAATGCTAAGAAGGTCGTCTTGTGCTTTAGATACAGGTTAATGACATTTATCAACTGACACAATGTTTTTGCTTTTGTTAGTAATTCTTTGTTAAACTGCACTAATCAGTCATTTTATATTAAAAGTGTGTTCAGTGATTAAGTGTAATGTGAAAGGCGTGACTCGTAGTGATAAATCTGCAGAGAACTATAACCAACTCTGCAGTTCCCCTCAACTCTATGAAGCATTTTAGCATCTTTCAGCTTATTGTTTTGGTTTATTGTCACTGCTCTTTGTTTCCAGCAGCAGGCAGCTGTTGTCAGTGAAAAAGCCATGATTAACACACTGTCCACTACATGTTCAGCACCAAATAGCAGACAGACAAAGTTCGGAAGTACCTGGTGAGCATAGTGGAGCATTTAGCAGCTAAAGAGCACATTATTTTACTCAGGAGTTGGTGGAGACCAAAACAGAGCTAAAAGGAGAGTGAATATTGTATATTCATCAGGTTGACACAAACACATCTCCAAATGAATGCTGGGTTGTTGTTGGATGTGTAAATAGGCAACTGTTTGCTAATACATTCACCATATCCATATCCGCTTATCCTCAGAGGGTTGTGGAGGGCTGGAGCTGATCCCAGCTGACATTGGGCGAGAGGTGGGGTACACCCTGGACAGGTCACCAGTCAATCACAGGGCTGACACACAGAGACAGACAACCATTGACACAGTCATGGGGAGAACATGCAAATACAGAAAGGCCCCTGCCGGCCGGTGGGTTCGAACCTAGAACCCTCTTGCTGTCAGGTGCTAACCACTGCACCACTGTGCCGTGACGTAACATAACAACTTGTTAGGTCAATGCTGTGTTTGCAGCTTATTTCTGCTGTGCCCAGAGGCCAAACAATCTATTAATTCTTATCATCACAAAGTAATGCAGTTGTGTGTATGGACTTTATTAGTGTATGCTGCAGCATATCAAATACATACAAAAAACAACCAAATGGATGTCGTTCAAGGTAGTTTTGACATTTATTGCAATATTAAGATTGTTGATGACGCAAAACAGGGCAGGAAGACAACATAAGAAGCCTTTATTTAAAATTGCCGTTTTCTGTTGTGGTGGTGTTCTAACAGGTTGTTTCAGAAGGTCCTCCACCCAGTTCAAATATATTCAATACTATATAGACATAAAATATGAACGGCAGTTTTAATCCAAAGGTTTGTTGTCGGCATTCAAAAACCCTTATCAGTTGAGACTTGAGACCTGTAAAGAAACCCTACAGCAAATGTTAAATCCAACCACCTCTTAACAACAAGAAACCAAACCAACCAACCAATCAATGCCTGTCATTTCCTGTGAGATTAATTCTCTAACATGCTGCTTGTGTCCCTTCAGCCCTCTGCCCAACCATCCTCACACCAGTGCCACCACGCTGCGTCGAAGCTGCCGAGAAGCCTCTGAAGCAGGGAAAGGGGGTCGCCAGGGCCGGCCAAAGAGCGCGCTCTCCTCCAGGAAACAGGTCTGTGCCTAATCCCATATTTACCTCTTTTCCCATGTATTACTTCTGCGCTCTCCTTTCTTGTTGTTATATCTTGTCTTATCTAAGTAATTGCTGTGCGATAGCTTTAGTCACATTTGACCCCAGTCTCGTCTTTGGCTGTGTGTGTGTGATCTACTGGGAATATAGAGGCCATGATTCCCTCTTAACAGCGTGGTGACGATGTCCCTGCTATCTGAGCTGACAAGAAAAGTGCCTTCTTGTCGGCTCTCTGTCCTGACTGTTACACGTCCCTGAGGGGAATCGTGGTGGTAATGGCTATTTTTCCTCAGACTGAGCAGTCAAAGAGCCTTTTTACTGAGAAAGCCCTCTCTCTCCCAGATTACACTGTATTGCTCTGCAGAGTTGCTTTGTCTCAGTGCTCTTGTAGAATACATTCTCTCAGGCGTTTTGGTCTTCATAAGCCTTTATCCACTAAGGAGGGTTACGACAAAGTTCTTTTTAGTTAAGAAGGGGCTAGTTTTGTGTCCACGTTTTGTTCTTTCAAGAGTTGTATGGCATTTGAAAAGCCAAAGTACAGACATTTTTGTTCACAACAAAGCAACAGAAGTTTCTGTCTCTGAATGTCATAGGTTTTTAAACTTTTTTGCATAAAAATATTCACATATTCATATATTTGAACAATAAGAAAAGAAAATGGCCTATAATTTTACTGAATTTCTTTCAACTTCACCCAGGTAGGTTGTGACTGAATTGTAAAGCTTTGTTCCTCTTATTACATTTACAAGAAGTTTTTATGGAATATGGTAATTTATTCTTTTAAACTGATTTGCAAATATTTTTCAAAAATGTGTAATTTTATAACAACTTTAGTTTGATATCAATGAGTAGGCTATATAAGTTGCAGAATACATTTGACGAAGATCTGTGTCCCATTTTGAATTAGTGCAGGCAGGATTTATTTTCAGGGATAGTTGGTTCCACTGTGCTATAGTCTGTAAGTGTGTAATGTACTGCAAAAATGAAAAGAAAAAAATCTGGTGCACAAGATGTTTTGCAAATCTTGTTGTGTGTTCTTCTAATTTTTTGTCATTAGCAGGTTTACAGATTACTCTGAACTCTGAACCTTGTATATATATATATAATGTATTTCCACAATTGACAGCTCAATTTAACATATTAAAGCTGTTTCAACCATTGCAAAACAACTCCATTCAAAAAACAGTGCTCTGAGACGGAGAACGTGCTGTGTGACAGATTTATTTTGGATAAGGAAACATAAAATAAAAATAAAATTCTACTGTTTCTCAGCAAGATTTTTATGAATTGCAAACATGGTATTGCTCCGGCCTTTTCTTCTCTCTCTCGTCCTCCCTTTCTTCCATCTCTTTCAACCTGTTTTCCTGCCACTCAGTATACTCTTTGAGGAACTCCACCACTTCATTCTTTCTTTTTCTCTTGCTGGGGTTGTCAGCGCTGTGGATGACCCTGGAGTAAAAGGAACAGAGCTGGTGGATGGGCAGAGCATGTCCTCTGTCTGAGTCCCTTGCAGTGGCTATTAAATTTAGAGGCCTTATTGAGTTCCTCTGCCCCAGGGCCTCATGCATGAACTGGAAATGAGGCCAATTTGCAGTCGTCACCTCTCCAGTTTCTGTGCCTGAACCAGTTTTGGGGCAGCTGTGGTTCATGAGGTAGCGTGGGTTGTCCATTAATCCCAGAGTTGGCAGTTCAATCTATGGCTCCTGCTGTCCACTTGTTGAAGTGACACTGAACCCTAAGTTGATGGAGGCCAGCACCTTGCGTGGCAGCTCCGTCGCCATTGGTGTGTGAATCTGTGTGTGAATGGGTGAATGAGACCAATCTGTAAAGCGCTTTGGGAACCGTTAAGGTTGAAAACCGCTATATAGTATCAGCTCCTATGTAGAAGGTGAAATAAAACACAAGGTATAATTTGTACATATGATCACATCTCTTTGATTAATTATTAGCAATGAATACAACAAGAATCACTGTCTAGTTAAAACTTTACCCTATATTTTTTGTTTAGGTTTTGCCATTTCTTTTACCTACTGGCTTGTGACTTCCTTTGTGTGTGTGGGTACTACAAACAATTTTCAGTCCATTCACAGCTGATTTGGCAAAAGTAACTATCAAGCTCCCTAGAAATGCTACTTTTAACTATATGAGTGAATAACTGTCCTGCAATGTGGTGATATTTTCATAGGACATTAGAAAGGACAAATCTACAAATAGAAAATAAACTAATTATACTTAAGGGGCAAAAACAAATGCAGAAAGTTGATTTGACATCTAAGTAGTCACACACTTCATTCAATGTAATGTTATCTGTGATCAATAGTTTTCCCCTGCCTTTCTTCCTGCTGAGTGACTGAGGTGTCCACGTGGATGCTGGTCTAATGATGTTTCGGAGCTGAAGTGAAAACCATCGCATCAACCCAAACTGATGTGGGCTGCTCAGGGAACCTAGCCAGGCGGCAAAACATTCCTTCTGAAATCTATGACTTCCCTTATGTTTTTTCTGCGGTAAACCTGGAAGAAGCTGATAAAATGTGTAATTTGGTATGTTCTTTGCACACAAGACAGGATGCGCTTTTGCCTGATTGCCACACAGTGGGTGAATCCATGACCAGAGTTCCTTCCCCTTGTAGAACAGCACCACTGACAAGACAGTTTCCAATTATAGAGGTTAGACACTCATTGAGGGGAGTGAGTTCTTGTGGTACCTGTGCTTTGACGTTCTTGGCATCAACTTTTTGATATCCAAAATTTCATTTTTCCAACATTTACTATCTAGCATGGTGATATATATTACCTCTTCACTGAATGCACATGGCTCTTTGCTCTAAATGGTAAGCTCACTCCTCCAGAGTGAAACAAGACTTTATTACTTTGACTCTATTACTTATGTCAACCTTTAATTATTCCTTCTTCCTTTCTGTGAAATCATATTTTTTTATGGTATGACAGATGCCTCTAAATACTATAATACCCAAGATTCTCAGCTGCTCTGAAGAAAATGCCCATCAGAGAAGCCACGATGAATCCTCTCAGCCCAGGGTTTGTTTGACTGCACTGTAAAAAATAACAGGAATGTCCCTTCTTCTGGTACATTTCTGACAAAATAGACAGTCAAGGAGTGTTTGCTGCCCCTAGTGATTAACACGTAATTTCTAACTATGAGATCTGTATTATAATAACTCACTTGCTGTTGGTGTAACCAGAGGTGTGTCAAAATTAACCATGACTGAAATATTAAGGATTATTATTTTAAAGCAGCATTAATTAATGTTTTTGGCCACTTGGGGGCAGCAGAAACAAGCTGGACAACAATGACATCGCCCTATAAAGTTGTTGCGGTGAACTTGTTAGCAAACAGTTGTGTATTTACGCATCCAGCAAACACAGAGCAATTATTACTTTCATTTGGAGTTGTGCGGTCCACCTGACGAATGTCCAATATCTCCTATTGATTTTGCTGTCCACAAACTCTTGAGAAAAATATCTGGCTCTTTAGCTGCTAAATGCTCCACTATATTCACCATCTAGATGCTAACTTTGTCTGTTTGCTGTTTGGTGCTGGGCAGGTAGGGTATAGTGGGCTTATCAGAGTTTTTATGCTAAAAACAGCTCCTGGAAACGAGGTTAATGAGAGCAGTGACAGTGAACCATGCAGGCAATTTGCAGTCCCTAAAACCAAAACAATCAGATGGATAAAGCTAAAACGCTCTGTAGAGCTGAAAGTTGCATAGTCAGGTGATAATTCTCAGTGGGTTCATAACTGTGAATGAAACCTTTCACATTACTAATTATTTCCATTGTTAATTTCTTTTTTATCAAAGAACCAGATATTTTCTAATGTGGTTGCTCATCTTTTGTACTGATGATTCAGCTGGGAGGGTTTTATGTTCAATTGTGAAAGTGCTTTAACTGCTTGTCATCCCTGCAGAAAACAAATGACAATTTTACTTCTGGACTGCTGGATGTCTTGAAAGGACATCCAGCGAAAGGCCCATGTTACAACTAAGAATTGTGTCTGCAGTTTCTGGAGGTCACTAACAGAGGTTGTTCAAAGTCACAGATTAAACAATAACCCTTCCATTTAATGGGTCCTGAGTGCTTTACCTTCACATGCAACTTTTAGCATAGGTTGTTTCCATGTCACTGTGTGCATGTCTCTGCATGAACACAGGCCTCAGTGAGACTAAACTCTCATGCAAGAGAAGAGAGAAGATCCTAATCTCATGTGTTCAAGGGGCTCCATCTAGGAGCAGAGGATTTGCATAATGTGATTTGGGATTTACATTGAAGTATGCTTAATACCGCAGATGATTTTACTCTCACTCTTCAATAGGCACTTCATACTCTTTCATTCATCGTTTGATAGGCCAAATCAATCTGATAAGAGTTTGATAAACTTGTGTATGCCAAAGAATGGCACTTTTATGATTGGAGATTATACAGCAATCTCACACCACACTGTATTAGTTTTAATCTCTGAGAGTTTCTTCATGTCTGTGATCTCCTCAAGTGCATGTAGAGGAAGAGAGATGGGGAAGCTTGGTCATTGTTGCCCTGGGCAAGTCGATAGCATCAGAGGCTAAATGCGAATTCTCTGGCTCAGTGGGCCAAATTGTGCGTCCATGACTGGATCCACTGGAGGATGCTGTCATCAGCAAAAAAAATTGGATTTGTTTGTAATGCCTGAGTCAAGTATCCTGCTGCCACATAATTACAGTCATAATATGCATATTCAAAATGTCACCCTGATGCTTTCTGTCTCATTATCGCAGTGCAGAGATAATTAGAAAGCTCTCCTCCCCACCTCCTTCATGTTCAATTAAACGCTTTGTTGTTTGGAGTTTTTCCTTTTTTATCTACCTGCTGATGTGACTGTCACTGGCTCGCAGCTTAAGGCATAGACACAGACCCTTATCTCAAATACCATTTCGCTGAAAGGAGGTGTGTGCATGATACCTGCCACACTTTGTTTTGCAATTGTTTTTCCTGCTATGGTGTGGAAAACATGGACAGCTTGAGCAAAAGGCAGCCATGCTTCAGCAGAATTGTTACAGCAGTTGAGAAATTTATAATGGACGCAGATGGTAGCACATGTGGTAGCTGATATGGTAGCTGATAATGCTAATCACTTGAGTCTTACAGGCTTGACTGGCTATATTACCCCGTGTCTCGCAGGGGTTCAGAAATGTCTGAGCCGTTACCATGGTCACCAGCCAGTGGTGGGGCGGACTGGGGAAGAAGGTCAAGGCATGCTGAGGGTGTTCCTTTCTGTCTATTTAGTTCTGTTGGTTGGTTGCCCTTGCTTGTGTTGTGTCCTAACATTTTTAATGTTGTGTGTTTGTATTACCTTATTGGCCTGAATGTGAGACAACCTTGATTTTAAGATGTCTGTTTCTGCATTAAAGACGTCAGAATATGTAGGTTACACTTGGCTACAAATCAGTGTCATATCCGAACTCCCCGGCCACATCTGGAAATGTAGGGGTATTGACAGTTTATCAGGTTAGCGGAGTTCCATCCTGTAGTAAACTGGCCATTTGTCACTAACCCTCCTTTGATGTCCTTGAGGAGTCTTTTGTATGACCCAGACGGGGAGTCTCATAGATGACCAGGCTGGGGAGAAGTTCATTAGATCAACCATAAAACAAAAGAATCTTGAACTAAACCCTACAGGACAGTCAGACTATTACATTAAGATACAAACATAAAATCAGTGGATTGTTGAATGAGTTGAATAAAACATACTGTACTATATGCAAACACAGAAAAAAAGTACATTTTTACAGGTGTCTTCTTAGCAGCATATAAAACATAACATATAAAACAGCTCCTTATAAAAATACAATGTAGTATTGTTGTACAAATACAAACAAAAAGAAAAAAAAATGGAACTCAGTGTGTTTTTACTAAAGATGAGAGTGTCTACATTTTCTGTAGACAGCACAGATCTTCTTGATGTGACAATGTCATCTGCAGTGGAAAATACCATCTCGCTAGGGACAGAGGTTCCAGGCACAGCCAAGTAACGCCATGCCAACCTGGCAAAATGAGGGTATAAGTGCTCATGGGTTTTCCACCATTTCAGTGGCTCAGCATCCAGGGAAATGCAGTCAACTGCCCTGAACAAGTTCACCTCCTCCTCTGCCATTTTGGCCACACACTTCGTGCTTGGCTCCTGGGTCATGAACAGTTCTCCGAACAGCTAAGTCATGGCCGACATCTTTTCTTGTGGAGGTGACTGTCTGAGTTTCTACGGAGGTGGCTGCCTCTGTGGTACCTGTGGCTTGGCCCTGAAGAAATATAAATAACAATAATATATTTGTTGTCACATTATTTGATTTAAAAAATCTTAAACTAGTAAAATAAAATGACACATGCATGTATGCAAATAATTAATCAAAAATATAGTAAGCAGCAAAATGATTAATAATAGCTGTTGTTCAATGCTCACAATCTCTGTGGTGAGTGAATCATAGACTCTCAGGTGAGTGGCAGCATCCAGGTGTAGCAGTGACTTGAATCTTGGATTCAAAGTGGTGCTGTTGTGTAGGAAATCTTAAAGGCCAGGGTCTGTGTATCTGTGCTCCAGGTCATTCCTGATGGCTGTTTTGACATCCCTCACTGCTGGGCTGTCATCATCAGACAGTACCATAATTTTCAGGATCATCATTTTCATAGGCAGGACCATGGATGCGAATAGGGAGGACTCAGTGCACATAAGGGTTGTCACAGTTTGCAGGGATTTCAAAACTGTGATGACATGCTCAGCCAGTCTCACGTCGTTTTCAGACAAAGTCACAATGTCTTTAACATTTTTCTTCACAGCTTTGTCTGTCATTGCAGTATTCACTACAGACTGCTGCTCAACATATCTTTCAATCATATCATAGTTTGAATTCCACCTAGTTGGTACATCTTGGATGAGTTTGTGAACAGCAAGCTGCAGAAACTGCTGTTGTGTCTTCAACACATGGGCCACTGTTGCAATGTGAAAGAAGGTCACAGTCTTTCTGATCTTTGCTAGGAGGCGAGAGATCTGCTGCTCTGCCATTGCTTTCTGAGATGCTGGATTAATGATATGGGCAAAGCACCCTATTTGTGGCCCTTGTCCAGCAGCTCCAACAGCATTAGCTATATTCCTCACATTGTCAGTAGTCACAGGAATAGTTACAGTAGCTTGATCCAACTTCCACACTTCCACTGCTTCTGTCATTCCTTTGGCCAAATCCTCGCTGGTGTGACTCAAGGGGGCATGTCTGAAGAACATGACTTGATCTTCCATTCAGCGGTAGATAGCTTGTGTAGCCCTTGACATCCAGCCGTCTGTGGTCAGAGCAACAGCGGGTGCTTTGGACAATTGGTTCTCTATTTGGGCTTTTGTTCTTTTGTACAAAGCAGAAATATGGTCTGGCTTATGGTCTGGCTGAAATGGGCTCATGAAGGAATAATGTAACGCTGCTCAATTACGTTAAGCGTGTTTGTAAAGCCCTCATTTTCCACTACAGAGTAGGGTCTCATATCCTCAGCTATGAATGTACCAATCGCAGTGGTGATTTCTTTTGCCTTGTTTGAGTAATGTTAGGTAGCCATTTCCATCAGTTGGGAATGGCTACCTAACGTTAAATGCTGCGGGGATAGTTTGTAGCTTGTGTGTTGCTACTTGTTTTCGTGTAGTTCCACCTATTGATACATGATATGGTGATGTCGGCGTAAATGAGTATTCCCACTGAAGCAACCTACTGTCATGTAGCAGATACGACATGTTGTTGTGTTTTTATCCACCAATCTCTCGCCATCACCCTCATAATTTAGAGGTAATCCAAAGTGGCTCCAAACACCAGACCTGTTGGTTATTGGAGGATCTTCTATTTTCTGGTCTGGTGGAATTTCTAGCCATATTGCAACAAGCTAGCTTAGCGTAGCATGCTTCCCAGCGTGCCTCACTGGAATAGAACATTTTTCTTTTGGGGGTGGGATGGGCAGACAACACATTGCCTGTTACATCGTGTGGCCTGCCTTGTTGAGCGCAGTGGCAATGAGAATATTATCTTTCTAACCATCTATCCATCAATCCATTATCTTATTATCTAATTATATATAAGCGGTTACAGATAATGGATGGATATCAAAATATGTAACGATAATTAATAAGAGAGGCAACATTATATAGCATAAACACATTCATCTGTACAAAAAGATGAAGTTGAGTGGTTACACTCACTTCAGGCTATCAGAAATAATCAATATTTACAGTAAATAATAGAATTTAACTAGCATTAAATTCACCTCGAGGCACAACCCTTTGTAAAGGGAAAATTGATACACATTTAATTTATTTAGTCTCATTAGTCTCATAAATCAAATATACTAAACTATCAATTTGGAACTCTGATTAATAATTAATTAATAACTACAAACAAAATTACCATATCAAGAGTGTGTGAAGCGGGAGCTTTGAATTTCCTCTCCACATGTGTGGAAGCCAATTTGAAATATGTGTATGTGATCAGTGTAGGATAATGGTGCCAGGTTAGGAAAGAGGATGGTTAGTTTGCATGCAAGAGATAGGAGTTACTGGATGTAACAAGTTAAACAGAGATCACAACAATACAGCTCAGTAAATAAACCAAAATCAATACATGTACAGTACATTGACAGAGTTAAGCAGTCCTCTGCTTAGCCATATACCGTTGTGCTATGCTGTTCATGAATGGAGAGGAATTCCTTGGTGTGCTACTGTGTTAGCTGGCGATTCCATCGGTTGTTGAGCGTGGGAAGAGTTGTGGTTCCAATATCGAATTAAGTCCTAGCTGTGCAGTGTTCTGATGGTGCAGGTCAGAGGAAACCAGTCGCTCCTTTGTTGTGCTTGCAGAGTTAGAAGCTCAGCGCTAGCTTACTTCGTTGCTCCTGTTGCTTGTAAAGTTAGCTGGCAGACTTTGTGTCGTGGTTAATTAACCTTATCTCTGCTTCTTCCCTACAGGTGACTAAGATGCTGGCAGTAGTGGTGATCATATTCGCTCTACTGTGGATGCCCTACCGGACCTTAGTTTTGATCAACTCTTTTGTGTCGACACCCTATCTGGATGCCTGGTTCCTCCTGTTTTGTCGGACATGCATCTATGCCAACAGCGCTATAAATCCTGTGATATACAATGCCATGTCTCAGAAGTTTCGCTCAGCATTTCGCGGGCTTTACCGTTGCCAGCGGCCAGAGGGAAATCAGAGGACACTGTCGATGATCCAGACCGGCTTCAGCACCGTCCGAGACCCCCAAACCTCCCAGGCCAATACCAATGGAACCAATGAAAAGGCAAGGAGAGCCATCCTGAGTACTGCCACTGATATGAATACAAAGCAGAATGGAAGCGGCCATCAGGAAACAGCAACAGTCAATGGCAAGAAAGCAGACCATCCCATCAACATCAGCCCAGCTACTTTCAGCTTTGGTGTGGAACCAACTGGTGATGAGGAGTTGGATTGGCCTTCATCAAATGATATCACAGTTAATTTTGCAGACAGACATACAAACAACGATCAGCAGGAAAACATGTAAATATTTCCGTATCACCATATTGTAGCATATCTATGAATTTGTAAATGCCACAGAAATCCAATGAGAGAGAAAAAAACAAATATTCAATTGAGCTTTTTCCAACAGGTGACAAAACAGATTTGGATTACTCATGGACAGGGTCCACTTGCATTTATTTCATGATTTAAAAGTGGTAGATATTGCCTTGACCACTGAGGTCACATGTAAAGCAATGAAAGATGGTGAGTAAATGGCATAATTCACAATGTGGTATGGACACATTATTTCTTTGGCCACAAAATCTTTTCAAAATTGAATGTCAAAATGTTCGCTCAAAAATTAATTAAGTTTGTAGAAGAGATTTAATTTAAAGATATTACATTTTTACCCTCCAAAAATACACAATGGACATTGTTTTCATAATGAACCAAGAGCATAATGAATTTTTAGAATCTGTTTCACCTAGTGATATAATGAAGGTCAGTTACTTTGACGTGACACACTTTTGTGTATAAAAAGGAAAACATCATTATATTTTCAACATTGCCATCACTAATTAAAGCACTAATTTTATGACTGTGGTCATGTTTTCTAATTTGTAATTCATCCTCCAGTCAACTGTGATTCATTGCTGAGAACAGTATACAAAAAATAATTAATATAGTATATATATATAGTATATAGTATACAAAAAAATACAGTATAAAAAAAAGGCAGAGAAAAAACAGCTTTAAAAGAAACACTCACATATCTCTAGTGCAATAGCGAGCACAGACTCAAATTGAGCAAATTATCAACACAATTCAGTTTAGAAGATTTTGTAGTTCACCAAATAGTGTAAAAGATCAGATGGGGGATAATCATTTGTATGATCCACTGTATACAATGTATATTTTGACATTTTTGTTTTATTTGAAAGTCTACAACACATAGTGATTTGAGAGAAAGGAATGACATCATGACGTCATGTTAAATATGATTCTGGACACTGGACTGCTCTAACAAGTATATCCTGAGACTGAAAATGTTTGGTAATCGTGTCAATATTGCCAAAGTAGCTGGGATTATGGAGACACAAAGAGGATGTTAGATGTTAACACATAGTCAGCTTTAATTGGTGTGGAAATCATGGAGACACTGACTGGTGTCTTGTTGTGTGCTTTCTCCTTTATATGGATAAACCTGTGATGTGTAAACTAGAGTTTGATAATTTTAGACAAAAAACCATTTTCTTTATTCCAAAAGATCTGGAATACTTGTTGGCTCTTTCCCCCTGAACTGCATTGTTGCCAGAATGCTAAAGCATTAAATGCAGTATTTACAAATATTTTTAGCAAAAATCCAATATTGGCCAAATATGTAATTATACTATGAGTGACTCATCATCTTAAAAACATACCAAAGACATCTTATATGTGCAGCTATGAACTGACACTTGGTCTGAGATGGTTATTCATATAAACCCTACTCAGCCTGTTTATCCTTACTTACAAAAACAACATGCAGAATGTTAGCAAAAATACTGTATAGCTTGAGTAAGAGTTGTACATTTTATATTAATGTGCACTCCTCTGCCAATAACTGTAGCTAGCTGCTATAGCACTCATTATCAGTCATTTGGTAAGGATAAAAGCCTCAACTCAAGACACTAAGATTTGCATGTAACTAACTGTTCATTTTTACTTTGCTGAAAGGTGATTTTTTTTCTGTGCTGCAAATTAGGTTCTAAAGTCAAGAGCCATAAAATGCATATTGTGAAATGTTGCCAATATTTAAACCAGTCCATTGATTTATGATGTTTGGGCTTACAGGTTATGAGTTATACATGAAAAAAATGATGGTTGTTGCAGCCCTCCATGCATTATAGAGTAGCTATCATTTAAGGGAACAAACCTTGAAAAGGTTGATTAATTTTATCTCTGGGTAATTTTATTGTAATGACTTTTAATACAAAGAAGCTGTTTTGTTAAGTTTTAAAACTTAACAATTCAAAAAACACAATTATTGTTATTTTGTACCAGTATTTTGTCAAGGGATATACCAGGTTTTGGGTAACTTGTATGGAAGAAAATGATGGCCATAAAGTTTTGAATCTTATAAGCAACTGAATATGTCATTGTGAAATTTAATCGCTAAACTAGCTCTGAAATATTTTTCTTTGAAAACCATCCATCTTATGGTCAATTTAAAACTGTGCAATTTCAAAAACTTTATTTCCAGTATATAATTAAATGAAAAATGTAATTTTGATCTAGTATTACCTAATTCGGGACTTGAATGTTCCATATTTCAGTGTTATAAATAGTGGTATTCATATAAAGTGGTACTCAGTAGTGATTAAATTTCCCAGTGAGGTATTCAGTTACTTATAGATTCAAATCTTTATGGCAATTATTTGCTTTCATAAACTTGTCTTATAAGTCAGCTCACCCTTTAATTGGTGAGAACACCAGTCATCCCAGCAGATTCTTGGCTCTATCATGCTAATACCTTAGCACCTTAGCATACACATGTACATTGCATACAATGTGTTGAGTGATATTAGCTTCCTGGCATTATCTTTAATGTGAGAAAGTGAGTGAAAATAATAAAATGTCAGTTAAACATGCACTCTGAAGCTATAAAATATATTTCAAAGGGGGAATTAAGAAAGGTTTAAAGAGTCTAACTGTACAAATTAAACTCATGAAAAACATATCAATATTGCCAACATTTTCTTGTTCTTGAACCTTTCTCTTTCATTATAGTTACTGTAAATTATTATGTACAGTGCTGTAAGTGGATTGTTTTTACTTTTCATTTATTTTTCTTGGATTAATGAAATGCACTGTATGCCTACACTGATTATGCTGGATCTCACTGGCTTTTTGACATAATAATTTGTGTTTTTATGCTCCCGAAAGCTTACTTTTACAGCATATTTTAGCTTTTTCAAAATGTACTATGTGTATGTAGCAGTGCTGATGTTTAATGAAAATAAATCGCCTATAACATTTGCAGCCTTACTGAAACTTCAAGCTATGATTTTAGGGGAAGCATAACAAGCTGTTAACACAACAATGACATATTATCATCCTAGAAAGTTCCTTAGCTGCTAAATGCTCCAGTATGTTTAGTACCTAGTTGCTAACCATTTCTGTTTATTGTTTGTTTCTGTTGGGACTCCATGTCATGCCTATCACTGATAGTTAAGTTTTTCATTTTCTTGTTTGCACTTTTTCAGTTGTTTGCTATACAATAATGGAGCAAGTAATTTGGTGATGAATTAATTATAATGTTCTAAGTAAAAAAAAACAGATTTTTTATGTAACTTTAATGTGTACAGTATATTGGCAGTTTAATTGATGACATTTTGAAATCTTTATTTCACTATGTTTATATATGTCATAATGTGTATGTATGTATGTGTGGTCATGTGCATGCGTTGCTTACAGAAAGTTAGCTATCAGAAGGGAGAGTACATACAAAGAGGGAAATGCAATTCAAGTACAGTCTAGTACAATTTTCTTTAAGGTTTACAAAGTCTCTGACGGCTACTAGAGAAATGATAATATTTAATTATTAATACACAGTGACTCACCCACTTATTTATGTACAGTGCACTTGAATATACACCTTAAAATTACAGTGGTTAGTAGTAGCATTGTAGAACTCCCTTGGACATGCTAGTGTGTGTGTGTGTGTGTGTGTGTGTGAGTGCGTGTGTCTAATTCTGTCATAATTTAGCCCTGGAGAGCTGCTGGTTTGTTGTGTTTAAAATGTGCTGTAATCACAGATTTTCAAATGTATTGATTTTTAAAGTGAAAGTGGCTTTATCTATATCGTTGCAGCAAGACAAAACTCAATAAAAAACATTTGTTGAAGCATCTCTCAGTCAACTCTGCTGCTGCTGTCAATTTTGAATGGTGGTTTTCTGAAACACTGACACAGCATAATTCACAAGAGGTTCTTAGTATTGTACAGTAATATCAACTGTGTCAGTCAGTCACTTTGGTCTGGTTGAGTGTAACGGGCAGCACTGAGTAATGGAACAAGAAGGAGCAGCCACAGCGAGCAGTTAGGTGAAGAGCTGCAGGAGACAGGCTGCACTCCTACAACTCCTCAGCAAGGTAACCAGCTCCATAGAACCAATCACAATGTTTGTTAAGAATAACTTCAATTCAATTCAGTTTTATTTATATAGCACCATATAATAACAAAGTTATCTCAGGGCACTTTTCCATAAAGAGCAGGTCTAGACCGACTCCTTATGTTTACAGGGACCCAACAATTCCCAACAATTCCCACCAAGAGGAAGCACAAGCGACAGCGGCAAGGAAAAACTCCCTTTTAACAGGCAGAAACCTCGAGCAGAACCAGGCTCTGGGTAGGCGGTCATCTGCCTCGACCGGTTGGGTTGAGAGAACTTCCAGGTAGAAAACCCCTGCATCACGTACATACAATTTAACAACCTGGAGCAAACGGAGGCGAAGAGCAAAATGCTCAAAGCTTTTGCTCTTGAATCCAAAGCTGTCTTTGGCAGCTTTGGATTCAGCGTCTGAAAAGGGAGGAGATCTGGGACAGGCCAATAGCTTGTGTCTAAAAGATGGGGGGCTTACAGTGTCAGGAGTTGGGAAAACCTGGCAGCCTGGTTTTCATGACCAAATTTGTGGGAAGCAACCTTTCAGCAAATTGTAATTGATCTGGTCTAAGTGGTCTGAGAGAAAACTTCTACTTCTGCACCTCCTCTTGGCTTTTCAGGCTCGGCTCACACCGTGGAGAGTGACCCCAATGAGGCACGAGGTTTTGCAGGGTAACTGACTCCTGCTGCCATTTGAACTTGTGGGTTTGGTGGGATGGGCTTAGTAGAGTGAGATGAAGCAGCAGATGGGATGGGCTTAGTGGAGTGATATGAGGCAGCAGAGAGAGACATAAAAGGTTTTGCATAGGTATGCACAGGTCTTGCCTACCCCAGTTTTAATTAGGCCCTAAACTTGTGTCTCTCTGAAAGTCTGTTTAAATTGACATAACGTGCAGTCGCCTTACGCTCATATCATAGTGTTTTTTTGTTTATCTGTTCAATTATGAGAGGCCAAACGCTGATTCAGACCACCCAGACTATGCTCCATCATTTTGCTTGGGGCCAGAAATATGGAGACAGAGTGCAACGCTTCATACTCTGAAAACCATGGCCACCGTAGGGGAAAACAATCTGCGCCACTATATGCAACCAAGGGCTGAAACACTAACAAAATGCCTGTAGCTAGCTAAAAACATTAGATTTCAGCATGTCAAAGGATTATTTTAGCACCCTATGTCTACCAGAGAGGAAAATGTCAATATTGTCAAAATCAATATTGTGGGTCTATCTCAGTGTCCCTTCTCAAGCTAGGTTACTGTTGTTAGCTAAAGCACTTGCAAACATAATACTGCATACCTTTCTGATTTAGTCACATTCCACTACACAAGTTGCATACTGTCAAAATGCTTAACTTACAGCAATATAGTTAGCCTAAAACTGACATTTGGATATTTGGACATAACAATTATGGTTTATCTTTCAATTTCATTGGCTCAAAAGATGTGGCGTTGTCCATAGGATAAGTCAATGGAGGGCCAACCACAGAGGCATTGTCAGAAAATCAATCCAACACAAGTCAATCTTCAGCCGATCCAAGATGTCCCTTTTCAACTGGATGTGATTCTTGTACATATAATACACCTGCATGAATAGAAAGAATCACAGTGCCTGTGATTTAGATTTAATTTTACTGATGCAATATTCTAAAGGCTAGTGAAATCCCCTTGCCAATCACAGTGAAGTGCTGCTTCCAAGGAATTAATAGCACTGTCCCTATGCATTAAATAAATTGAACCTAGCTTCTGGGTCCCATTAACGAATCTATAGCACAGTAACTGCTATAAATTGCATTTCCAAGACCCAGAAGTTGTCTTCAAAGTGCAATGGTAGTGGCTAATGGTGAAGCACATGTTATTTGTTTTGTAGGCAGTGGTTGGACAATACATCTTTACTCCCATTGAAAACCTAAGTGTCACATTCTCTAGTTTTCATACTTAGTTACATAGTTTATTTTATTTTAGTTTATTGAGGAAATAATAAAAAACAACCCGTTAAAATAAGAACATTGTCTTTTCTGCTGAGGATAATGCATTTTAGTATTACTGCCAGTAAGGCAGTTTGTTTACAGTGGCGACTTGCTGCCCTCTAGAGGTAAGAAAATAGTTATCGCAGCTTTAAACACCATTTGTGTGCACATGCCTTCTTCTGGCCCTTGCTCTGCCCGGTTGTTGTAGTTAATAAATTTGTTCCTTCACCATGGATACTGATAAACACCTTGCTCATTCAGCTGTTGAGCTGTTTAATTGATCCATGCATATATGACTTTAAGACAAAGCAAATACATTTAGCTAGGGTCAAAAGGATGGTTCGTTTTATTTAAAAAGAATGCTCAAAATCAAAGTAGGAGCGCCGACATATCCTGACTTCAAGGCATAACCATACTGTGGTCCTGCTTGGTAGCTCCCCTCACCCTCAGCTGTGTCTTACGCAGCTATGTGGCTGTGCCAGCCACTAGAGAGAAAGCTCAGTTTCTACAAGTCTCTTTGTATTTAGCTCTCAGTTCTTTTGTAGCTTCTAAATTAACTCAGAAGTTTGGAGTTTAGTTTCACTCCTGCGTTTCTGTCTGTTCTTTCACATATAAGCCTTTCTGATATAAGTTTTCTGGTAGCTTTCAGCAGTATCAGAGTTGCATAAGTTATTACTGATCTAAACCAAATATTTCCTGCAACTGCTGGACCAGTGAAAGCAAAATAAATGTTTTGATACTATTTGGAAAGCATGGACAAGTTCGTAAAAGGACTGTCAAGTAAATGTAAAGCAGATGATGAACCACAGACAGTTACAAACATATCATTCTTGACCAAAATTGGGCTGGCCATCTGGAAATTGGGCATAATGAGAAATAACAAAGAAAACTCTGTTGCCTGAGAGTGAAAAATGTGCCACCACTGAGCTAGCGACAGTGCTGCTTCAGCTAGCAGTGCTAACATTAGCATGGGTGATAACACGGGCATTGCAGAACCAGACCAGGGAGACCAACAAGACGACGAGGGAAACAAACAAGAGAAAGAGGCAGAAGAATCAGACCTGGACACTGGATTTGAGGCAGAAACTGACAATAAACAACAAAAAGCCTTGGAAAGTGGATTACCGGAGCCAGAGGCAACTGTTTTGTTGTTTGCTGTGAAGTGAAGTTGTTGGCCTCATGATGGTGCTAAAAGAAAAAACAGGAGGTCATCAAAATCATCAAGCTTTATCCCCTGTCAACCATCAATATCAAACGAGTTTCCTGGAAATCTCACCATTATTTTCAGGATAAGTTTTGGTCAAGCACAAATTTCAACCTAATGATGCACCTGATGACCTGTAAATGAAAGGTTCACTGAACCGTTCAGATCCTGAAGGAGATTGCTGTGCAACCGCGATCCCACTTTGCCTGCAGAAGGAATATACGGATTACACGTTTTCTTCACGAAAGAGAAGGATAACTTCTACGCTCCGCTCTCTTTCAATTAAGTTGACTCTCGCTGTTTCCTCCGCTGCCACATGAGGACCAGGTGCTTGTTTGTTGTTTCTTATTGTAGTCACATGTGCCTTTAGCTGCTTGTAGGAGAATAATGGATGTTTATTGATTAAGATATTATTCAGTATCAGTATTGTTAAAGTTAAACAAACTCTGTTATACAGAACTCTGTTATAAGAGCAGTTGTCTGTGATTATTTGTGCATATATTGTTATAACAGCTGGTTTGATGATAGATTTCCTCTGAGACTGCATCCACAGTTTGATTATTAGTCCCTGATCCCAGGGTGGCGCCCCATTATTATTATTATTATGATTATTATATACTATTAATAGTTAATAACCTAATTGATATTCATAATTATTTCTGATATTTTCTAATAACCAAACCCTCTCCTTCTAGTTCCCAACATTGGGAATCATCTTTTGGGGCACTGTGAACATCCCTTCTGAATGTCATGACAATCTTGTTAGTAGTTGTCTCACCCTGGACCAAAGTGTTGGAAGGACAGAAGAGCAGACTCACTGACATCGTCATCCTTACACTACACTGTTAGCAGGTGGTTGTTTGTCTTATGGCGATGACTGACTGGAAGGTCATAAATTAAGCTCCAACCACATCATTGTCCCCAATAAAAATCATAAATAAATAATAATAATTCTGGTTTGGCTCAAACATCAAACATGCATCAAACATGCCAGTTGAGCTCCATCATTACCCCATGAAGAACTCAGTGTTAAAAATGACTTTCTTGTTTTATTTCCTTTGACAAATATCTCTCCCCCTCTTACTTAGTGACCTTGTCTGGCTTGGTAGTGATGGCTGTTTCTCACAGGAGTTTCTCTCCCCTGGAAAGAGATAGGCCATCGAAAGCACTGTTTCATCAGAAAAGCACAGAGAGAGACAAAGATATAAATAAAATGCTGTGGGGTGATGGGCTAGATTGTGATAAGGAATAGATGAATTCTGTGTTTGTGTGCCGAGTGTGTGTGTTTCTGGTTGTTAGCCCCACTCTAAGGAACTCATCTGTCACTATCTGCCCATCTTCTTGTCACAGCCAAAAATCTCGCCTCTCCAGACTGCAATCAACACCGTGACTATATCTATTTTCTGCTACTTTATACTTCTAATTCAATACAATTCAGAGGAAAATATTGTACTTTTTACTCCACTACATTTATTTGACAGCTACAGTGCCTAGGTACTCTACAAAATAGAATTTTACATACAGAACATATGATGATCTTAGAAAATATGATGTACTCTTATTTATTAAACTACCTAACAGTATATAAAATACTTAAAATCAGATACACCCCAACCATCTACCATCTAATATATAATAGCATTACACTCACAGGAGCCATTTTTTTTCATTGAGTACTTTTACTTTTAATACTTTAAAAGGTATAATATGTAACATTTCCACATTAAAATGTCTAAAAATGACTAGACCTATGTTATATATCTTGTTGAGTTGTGAACTTATATTATCCCAAATCCCAAGTAATTTTATTCAAGGTAACGGTGCGTTTCATTTGGTCACCTGCCAATGGCGTCATATCCCCTTTACCCCCTCTAGTTGCTTTAACTTCCAGGGAAACATCAGATGATACGTCAGAGAGTGAGGAAGGAAGGAATACAATGTGACAGAATTATACTCAGTAACAGTAATACTGCATTTTTTCTGCCACACAGCATCATTTTTTTATTAATTGCATGCCATTTTGCAACACTCCAGTAGAGACCTAATTTATTGATATGATATTTCAATCCAGTATGTAAGGACATGTGGAACACTAGAGCTGGTCTGTATCTGCTCTGTATTAGAGATAAGACAGAGTGAGAAGTGTGAGGACGAATGATTAACACTATATTTATGTATTTTCTTAGATGGCTCTCCAACATTACAGGTGGTAGCATTACTCAAGCATTATTTATATGCATTATACAGTATATGGTACATGAGTGTGAGTATTTCATGCTGCTATGTGTAGCATGCTAGATTCCTCTCTCCTGAAAGAACATAAATATTCTGCTACAATCATTCCAAATTTTCTAAGAAAATCCACTTGGTTTTAAACACTTAGCTGCACAACAGTTGTTCATCCACTATATAATGTATCCCATCTTGTCTTTCGAATCTGTGGTCATTTATTGGGTTTGGCTTCAATGTTTCAGCAGATAGTTACCTCATTTATGATTGCACTATAGTCAGTGGTCAAACTCAGTGGAATTAACATGTATACCTATCTTTCCCTGTCAAAAATATTTGTGTAATATGCATATGAACATCGTCAGGGTACACTATCTGCCTTTTCGTCCTGGATGGTTGTCGGACTGAAGGGATTGGCCTGCCAATTACATGACCTGACAGGTGTTTTGATAAAGTCATGGTAAAATTGCAGTAGCTAGGTAGTGGTGAGTTGCAACCCATTAGGCAAACAAACCTTGGACAATTCTACAAAATCAGAATTACTGATACTTAAAGGACCATACGAGTGGTTTTGCCCAGCAAAACGTATGGGCTTGCAACATATATTACTGACCATTTTCCAATTCATGCATGGCGCATTGGCTTCAGTTCATTTTAGTACACTATCAAAATCAACTTGCAGAAACTTGCTCAACGTAGCTACTGCATCATAATGAAACACATGTCTGCAAAACCTGCAGCTCAACAGTGTGTCAGTTCCATTAGACATTCTCTATCAGGGAGTATTTCTCATTGTGTCACCCACCTGTCACTCACTCCCACTGCAAAGGTCTTTGGAGTCACAGCCAGCTGGAGGAAGGTTTCATCTTGGTTTTCTGAATATTTTCACTCTCCTGTCACCTTCGCAAGTCTGCGATTAAAAATGGTAGGTCCTATAGGAGGAAAGAGGCTCAGAATTTTTACTCACCAACTCCAGAGGCAACAGCAATGCATAGTTGGCTTTCACCTTGCACATTAGCTATACGTATGTCTCTGCCATCTGGTTTTTTCTTAATACATATGCAAATCTTAATTTTGTTACAGTCAGTTAAGGTATACAAAAAGGTGAAAAGTGAAAGCTGTCGTTAAATGTGGTGCACATTCTGTAATTTGACATAATACTTACTGTATTTATTGCATGCAAACTGGCCCTTCCCGAAGGCCCGCCCCCCCTTAGTTACTCTTGCTACAACTGTCAAACTTTCCAGTCTAGCATGGCACATATGCAGTCTACAATAACGGTGGTGGATGTGCCACTCAAAGTTTGTAATGGGTCCTTGACTTGGGACAGTAGTTGACAAAAGCAGCTTCCCATTTTTAGTCAGCGACCGTTGATTTAACAGTCTAAAAGTCTCCTACTGTCGCTGGAAGATTTCGTCAGCCCTACCTAGCTATCTCACAAACAGCAAACAAACCAGTTTTTAATGTTTGCGGCTGAGTCTGTGTGATTGGCTACACCAGGGGCAGTTCTAGTGTCAGTGAAGACCTGGGGCTTAGCCATGAAGTATTTGAATGAGTCTGGGGTAAATGTCTATCCATAAATATTGCAATATAAATAAGTGCTATATGAATAAACAATTCTTAGCATTATTATTATCATTAAATAAAAAATAATAATACGACTGTTAAGTATTATTGTTTTATTTATTTATTTAGCCTATATATTTATTTATCTGAATTTGGTTCTTGTCTGTTTGTCCAGTTTTTATCTGTTTTTTGTTTGTTTAGTCTACTGATGCACATTACTGACTAATGGAAACCGCCCCAAGGGAATACAGTTGTATGTATATTGTTTTAAGGATCCATGTTCCTTATGATCCGTGGTTACTTATGGTTGTAGCTGATGCCTTACTCATCCTGTCCGAGTAGAGCAGCAAGTTCACCCAGGACCGCATCTCTGTCTCCCCTTCTGTAATATGTTTTGTCCTTCAGGTCGCAAAGGAATCTCCGCTCTGTGTAAAATCAAACAGGTCTCAAGAGAGGAGGAATTTAATAATCTAACGTTATATAGATTGCGATAAGAGCAGCAGATTTCAGAAAATTTGCTAACAAAACAGACGACAAACGTTAGCAAAATGTTCAAACACGTTAACATTAACTAATCTAGCAGTAACGTTTGTCACTGGCTAACTGCAATGTAAACAAACTTTACCTAGCTCACATTTGTTTGTCGACAAAATGAAAAACTTTAGAGTTACCAACCTTGCATAAAGTCTATGAGGATAATCTCCTTCTGAAGTGTCCAAGAGACCCAACTTCTGTTTTATTAATATGTTCATTTGTTGAGTCAATTAGTTGAAATGATACCAACGGCAGTTTGACTTCATCATCTGACACGTTATCAGCGTTTTGATTGGCTGTTGCACGAAATAAGTTTCACAAAGTTGAGAGTTTTACAACTGTTGCAGCTGAGTTTCAAACAAGTTTCAAGTGCGTTGCAGAGGGCTTTACACCATGCCAACTAACCAAAGTTGTGTGAAAGTTTCAACGTGTAAAGCCAGCCCCAACTTTATAATTAGCCTGGATGTTCATGTCAACACAAAATGCGTGTGCACACCAAATGTGCTGCCACTTGTAATACTATGGTGAAGTTATCAATTTGAGTGGACACTTTACAACTTGATTCTGAGTAACATTCTGGGCTTAAGCCCCATAAGCCAGCCCCTGGTGCCCCCTATGGTCTACACATATCATGCTTATTCAGTGTCATGTCATGTTATAAAGAGTCGGTCTAAACCTGCTCTATACAAAAAAGTGCCCTGAGATAACTTTGTTATGATATGGCGCTATATAAATAAAACTGAATTGAATTGAATTGATGAGGCAGAAAAGTCTGAAGCTAAAGCTAAGAGATCCTAGGCAAAAAGGAATCATCCTCACCAGTTGATGAAACATGTAGACGACATAGAAGTAAAGAGCTGAATTGTCCTTGTATTACAAGGTAGAGCTGCTATTAGTATTGAGAACAGAATTATAAGAAAAAATGTAATATCAAACTGTTTTTTTCTGTCTGTTCAGACATAAACTCTGATATAGCGGTCAGTCACATCCAGAATCAGTGTTAGACCAGTGGATGTTTCAATCCTAAATGGAGATCTTTCCCCCACAAGCTAATGTAGTTAGCTAAAGATATGCAAAGTCTTGGCCTTGGAAGTAATGCTAGGTTCCTCTATAGGTAACCAGTTAGCCAAAAATGCTAACATTAGTGACTGTTTAATCAGACAAATACACAGTTTAATCTGTTCCTTACTCTTCCTACTGTCTTTGGTTTTGGAAAGGCAATAAAAAAGACACAACCCTCCAAATTTCTTCAAATGTGGATATCTCTCTCACTACAACCCCAAAAACTGCTTAGCTATGAGTGGACAGTTGCTCTTTGGGAGAGGATTTGAGCAAATAGTCAAGTGATGTCTTTTGTGCTGGGTTATAACTTGGGTGAAGTTTCTAGTTAGTAGTTCCTAGTAGTCTATGATTACACTTACTTGATAACCTGTGTTTTGAAGGATCTTCTGTCTAATTGAGCATATACACTGCTCCACCCGGACCCTCAGTCAGTCAGGTCAGGAGGTCAAGACCACAATGGTAATGAGCTGTTCCTGACAGTGACAGTGTTTCTCTGACAGTGATATAAGAGCTGGTGGACTGCTGGCAAATAAAACCTGTCACAAACCTGGAGTGATAACAAGGCACTTGAAGTGCTCTGTGAACTGAACAAAAGGAAAAATCCAGCCAACACTTGGTAAATACGTAGAGAGGAAAAATCCCCTGTCGTTTCCTTCTTTATTTGTGACTCTGTATTGTCAGGGAGTTGACAGTGATGGCCACAGTCCTTGGTTTGATAAGATTAGGTGAAACTTTATTGATCCTCCAGGGAAAACTGGGCTGCTGCAGCAACAAACAATGGACAAAGCCAAGAAAAACAGTAACATGGCTAAGAATAGAACAACCATAACACCTACAGTACAAAAACACAGAACACTATTTCTCAGATTGTATGTGTAGTAAATAAACTAAAATACTGGAAAAGAAGCATATTTGATTTTTTAAGTCCATTCAAATAAGGAAAGAAAAACTCAATTAGAATTCATGCTCTGGGCACCATGGATATCTATCCTTAATCCAAAAATGTCAACCTCATAGTGGTGCTAGAGGAAGAGAGAATCACAAAATTATGATTCATCCTCAGCGGACCATGAATGTCTGTACAAAATTTCATCTTAATTCATCTTATAGTTCAGTTGATATTTCAGTCAGGATCAAAGTGGTGAACAAACCGACAGAGCCCTCCCTAGAGCCACGCCACTAGGATTTCTAAAAGTTAGAATAGCACAGGCCTTATGCATTAAAATTATGATGTGCATTTAAATGAAATGAAAAATTGCCCAAAGGAAACCTTAAAACGCAACATACATCAAAGTGTTTCTGTGATTTTAGAGAGTGTGTGTGCCTCTGCCATGTAAATACATAAATTGCTCTAAGCACTTTCACTTTCAATAGGAAGTGGTCTAAGCAGGCAGAAACAAGAAACACAATTTCACATATTAAACAATTTCCCTTGCAGGATCAATAAAGTCTATCTATCTATATTTAAAAAATGAGCACCAAAATTGTCCTGCTGCCCGCTCTGCTTAAACACAACCTCAGCTGCACCGTCCCACCCACCTCTGGAACAAAAGTAGAACACAAATACCCCAGCCATGCTACATGTAGCAGCACCATTAATGTAGATCTTTTGCTATCTTGGTCCACAGATTAAATTCAAAATGCTTCGATTGATTCTCAGTGTTTCTTTCAAAGTTCTCAAGCTATTCGTCAGTGCCAGGCATAATGTCTAACCCTAACTCTTTCCACAGTACAATAGTTGAATTCTCAGCAGGGGCTGGGCTGGGTGCTATTAAGGTGGAGTAGGAAACTGGCTCCTACTGGATCACAGTAGGGGCATTTTTCATCGTCTTAAAACACCCTTTTACCAGGATCAAACCCAAAGAAAGAGATAAATCATTTCTCTCCTTCACCCTCTTTCTCTGTTCCCATCAGAGAACGTGATGGTGGTGATAGTTGGAGGTCGTTCCCAGAAAAGTCCCCGCTTTCTGAGCTTACACAAATCTCCAGACAAAGCGAGCCCTGCGATCCCCTCCTGTAGATTACCAAGCAACCAACCAGCCAACTACTGAGCAGATGAGTGTCACCCAATCTCAACATCAGGAGAGCAGCAATCTTAACATCAGGAGAGCAGCAGTGGCAGAGGATGGAGAAAAAAATTGGGGTATTGAGACGTGTCCCTGATTTCTGCTTTCCCTGTGCTATCACTGGCTGGCAGACAGGGCTTAGGGGATAAAGCCATAGAGCAGCAGGGATAAATATTGACGCACTTAACATGTAGCACCGCAGTTACATGGCCTTCCTGCTGCTCACTTAAAGCAAAAGTATGTAACTTTTAAATGTACAAAAACTACATTCTTTCTCATAAAAAAACAAAAGTTAGATTTCTAAGCAATAAAAATAAGGTACCACACCCACCTTAACTTCTGTTTAGGCCACTACAGCCTATTTTTCTAAAGTGGTCGGGTACGACCAGATGTGCCTGCTGAAAGTACTGTGATACCCGTGTTCGCAAGCAACAAGGTGTAAACAAAGTGGGTGGCAGTAGTGCATCACTTCATTCTTTGCCATTCACCATAAAAGATAAATTATCAAGAAAGACAGCGACCACAACAAACATGAAATCCAACAGCAACCATCCACCGAATAAATTGCCAAAGTGTTATAAGTAAGAAGAAATAAGTAAGATCGTCAAGAGCATCAGCAGTCCAAAAAAGAAAGTAACAAACAGTGGAGAATAACCCTTGGTCCAGCAATAACACGATGGAAAGAAGCGAAGCAACAGCTGGATTGCTGAGCAGACTCAAGTTACCTGAGTCTGCTCGGAAATCCAGCTGGACAAGGACATACAGACATACAGACAGACAGACAGTGATTCCTTCCTTTATAGTTAGATTAGATTGGATCGTAACATTAAAGTCGTAATTTTTCATGGAAAAAGTCATACCAGAATAAAGTAGGTTGCTTCGAGAGCAAAATGTTGTATGTTATGCTTAGATTAGGTTGATTGGATTATATATGCATGTTTTATCATATTTTGACAATCCATACTGTAGCCTACAGTTACTATTTTTAATTGTATGTAAAACCTTGTGTTTGGAGTGCAGTGTTACTTTCCTATGACCGGTCAGACCTGGGCCCATATTTATCAAGCATCTCACAATCAATCACGCTGAAGGTTACACCAGGGGCTAAAAACGCTCCTACCTCAGAGTAGAACTTGATATATATATGACGCCAAAATGAATAATCTTGCCAAATCTCATAATGACATTTAACATGACAATATTTACCAATAAGCCATTTGCAACATGCTGCACCCCAAGTAAACTTTGGCAAGCCACTTGCAAGACTTAAACTATAAATGTATATAATTTAAAACAGTAGATTGATTTAGCTGCATGACTCAATAACATCGTTTTACACAGCCAATCCTAGCACCGCATCTTACATGTATGCACTATTGCACATGCAGCAACAGGGCCATGGGCACATCTCCATTGAAAACATAAAATTTATCTTCTCTTCCACTGTCCAATTCAACTTTGAACTACTAACTAACTACTAAGATAAATAATTATTTTTGTAATGTCACCCGGTAAATACACAATAACAATATGACCATATAAATATAGTGCTACTATCAGTAATTTAAACAAATGAATGAATGAATTATCTGAGTGGTGGGGAAATGAATGAATCTGGGCATTTTCTGAAGAGCTATACGAGTGATCAGTTTGATTTATTACTGCAGAAATGATGGTTGTGACAGACCTTAATCATCACTGTTTCAAAGCTGCAATTTCCCTGTCGCCGTGAAATTGCATGGACCGCGGTTTTGTGGAGCGCATGCGCTGTCTTTTGCATCCCACAGAAGATCAAAAATGATTACATTTTTGCCAAAACTTTATCTTTTAATTAGCTCATAGACAATGACCATCTTTCCTCCCACTGAATTTGCACTTATGTCTCTGTCTGAACAGCATCTCCTGGCAACTCCTAACAGTTGCCAGGCCATTTAATATATGCTGTTTTGCACTATAATGCCAGGAAGCATTCTAATGACTTTGGTGATTCTCTGACTTTTCCTGTAGTGCCAGTAACAGGTCAAACCTTACACTTATTCAATGAAATATCTCTGCATCTACCAGATGGACAGGCACACAATTTGGTACAAACATTCATGGTCCCAAAAGGATGAATTGTAATAACTTTGATCCTCTGACCTTTCCTCTAGCGCCATCATTAGATCAAAATTTCAACATAGGCTGTACACTGGCATAGCAGTGCTTTAAGCTAACAGAGCCACTTGGCTGGCTGTAGACTCTTAGTCTTGTACGGTAAAAAACACTAAAACCAATGAAGCTATAACAGATAGGTTTGAAATTTTTCCAAATCTATATTAATACAATACTCACATGCCATATGTACATGTAAAGACCTATCAGTCACTGTAATCATTCCTCCTCTCCATATACTGGCTGTCAAGAGATCCCTAGCTAGTGTGACTACACTGTAAAAGATGGAGAACAAAATCAACAGTCCTTGCTCTGTGTAGAAATACATTCTGAAGATCAGCTGAAGTTAAAATGAGGCAATCTGAGTTAGACAAATCAAGTGGTTATCTTCCAAAGTCTTTTGAGTGAGAAATCCCTTTATGTGTTAAGATGATGTTAAGATTTGAGAATACTGTATTAAGACAGACTTTAAAAAAATGAAACTATATAAGTTAGCTAGCTCTTGGTGCCAACATTGTTCCCCATGATTCAAAAAAGAACATTTCCATTCCATCACTGTTTTACAGTTAGTTGAGAATAATGTCAACATTAGACATTTTTGTATTCATTAGTTAGGCCCTCAGCTCTTTAATTTTTACATTATTGATATATAGATTTGTGGTAAGATTAAAGATTTTTAAAAAATCATCATCTCTATTAGTCAGTGTAGCTGCAGTAGATGTTGAGCATGGAGTTGGATAAAGTCCTCTCTGGACTACAGCATTATATTCAATACATCAAAGTATATGAATATGTCACAGTGTGAAAAGCCTATAAAGATACAAACATTTCTCATTACTCTAGTACAGAGATGAGGTGATTTAAACAAGGACCAAGGAGTAGAGACAGACTTAACTGACTCCTTAATTGTCGGACAGTCATAAATCATCTGTAGAACTGCAGTTGCACACACACGCACGCACGCACGCACGCACACACGCACACCACCACCACATGGTAGCTGGAGTGCTTGATATGGTGCTGGATGTGTAATGCCTTGCAATTAATACTAATTTGTTTTGTTTTTTTCTTCTTTTTTATCTCATTATGTTAAGGCAACAAATATTCATAGTATTAGGATACATTGTAAATGATAGAGGTGAGGTTTTTACGATAAGCCCTTTGGGGTTTCTTACCGCTCCTGCACAATCCCTGCAATGTTAGTTTTTTTCTTTTATCGCCTCTTTTGTGCTAATAAACTAAACTAAGCATAAAATGGAAATAAATCCATAAATACATTATGGATAAGTAAAACCAAGCGTTTTGCAGACGACACTGCTGGTGCATAGGTCGGTGTTGATGTCGGAGAACTTGGCATGTACGAACAACATCACTGGACACGGGTGCCTCAGCATCATTCTCGCTTATGGAAGTGGAATCTTCAACAGAAATGTTACACAAATTGTGTGTTAATTACACCAACTACTACAACACTATACGGAATAACAAATACAGAAAATAAAACAGCAGCACAAAATGGGTCGCTAGTTAGATAACAATGGGCCTAGCTAGTGGGTAGCTAGATAACTGGCTAGCAAACAAGCCAAAATAAAAAAATATTTTACACAGGTTTGAACAGCAAATAGGCTTGGTTTAAAATTGTGAGCTTTCCCATAGCTAAGTAGCTAAGTAAAAGAAAACAAAGCTTGCAAGCAGAGTACAGCAGTGTTGCCAACTCTCACGCTGCTGGCGTGTGACATACGCTTTAACGTTCAGTCTCACGCTCTCACACTGCCCAAACAGTTCTCACGCCAAAACACTGCAACAGCAACAGAGATGAACAGGCGAACATACTGGTTGGTTATGTACTGTACGTCGTCACCGGTGAATTTTTATTTGTTTATTTTTCCTTTGAGGGCGGCCAGCGTGCCACCTTCTGGCACTCTAGGCGACTGCCTATATGGTCTATGCCTTTATCCGGCCCTGCAGAGGAGTTGCTGATTGGTGCACTGTGGTTCCTTCCTGGAGTCCACAATGTATTCCTGTCCTGCATGATATTGAATAGAGAAAACAATTCTGTCCTTTATCTAATTGTAGTTAAAATCCTGTGATCCCCTGGAACACCTGTGTGTGTGTGTGTGTGTGTGTGTGTGTGTGTGTGTGTGTGTGTGTGTGTGTGTAGGTGTGTGTGTGTGTGACTGTGAACACAGTGAGGCAAACAGAATAGGGAGGCTTAAAGGAGGGAAATTACAGGGAAAATAAAAGCAGGACACACAAAGTGTGTGTGAGAATGTTATAGAAATGTCTAAACAGCAGGGAGAGGCAGAGCTAGAGAGGTTGGAAAAGAAAGGGAGAATGACAGTGATCTAAATGCCATGCATAGTTTGGCATTTACAGTCTCCACAGGGCTTAAGTGACACAGCTACTTAATTCTGTCATGACTCCAGTCTAATTGTAGTTACAGGCAGTAGGAGCTTGTCTGTGTCAAAGTGAATTATATTATTACACTGTAACTCTTTTGCACCTCTCTCTATCTGGCATTAATATACAGCTTGTATCTCAGTTGTGTCTAGATCTGATTTAACTGGATTACATTTACACCTGATATTAAGGTGTGTCTGATATACACCCTGACATTTCTATTATCAGCAGTAAAAATGCATCTCCATTACTTAGCCAGAAGAATAATAAAGAGAGCTCTCAGTATTAAAAACATGTCTTGATTATCCAGAAAACACTTCTCTTGCTAACTGTGCCTTCAAATGCGGTTGTGCTTAGCATGATTACAAAACAAGTGCACTGTTGGGATTCAGAAATGTCTTGATACAGTAGCCGAGTCCACAACCTGTGACAAACACTTTAAAATGCTGCAACCCAAGTTTATCAGTTTCATTGTCTATTCTAGAGAAACAAAATCAAAAATAACCATTTTTGAAAGAATGGGCGAGTTCTAACAGCACCCAATGCTAAACATCCATCTTTGAAATCAAATCAGCCCATAATGCAACATGATTTGTTTATTTATATTGTATAAAATGTTTTGTCAGTTTGTCAGTAATTCCAATTATACAGCAAGATTGTTGAAAGTTAGTCGATAGATATAACCAAGCTTCTGGTTATATCAGGAGGTTAAATAAGCACTGTAGCAGCAAAATGCATGCATTAACTGAATTGAGCAAGGGTGTGTTTTGCATGAATCAAGTTTTCAGTTGTCAGAGAAAAATTATTATATTTCTTCTTTTAAAAATTACGTAGTCTCACTCTTGTGTTTAGACTCAACTCAAAGCGAATTTTAGAGGTGACGCGATGCGGGTGGACGTAAGCAGACCATAGATACCCTGGGACCCGCAAAATGAGGTTAAGACACATTCACACGAGTTGAAAATACTTCCATTTGAGCTAATAATTTGCAGTTACCCTGAAGCTTTTGACTCCACTCATGTGCAGACCCAAGGGGAAAAGAAAGAGGGGTCAGGAGGAAAGTAACAGAGCTCGAGTTGTTTCAACAGACAGACAAGCAATACATGTCGTGTGTACAGAATGGACAAACAAAATAAAATTACAGTATGGACAATCATGATGACAAACTTATAAATAGATTGTAACATATATGAAGAATGGATCTGGGAGGACGTCAGACAACCGGTTGCATCCTCTTGCGAGTCTTCCTACACCACTCAACAGGGATAAACTCTGTATCAACTGCCGATGAGGCTAAGCTAATGCTAACAGGCAAAAAATCATGGCAACCAAAAGAAAACAGAAAATGTGGTCACTGTTCAACAGGTGAGGCTGAGACAGAGATGCACTTCCTCCTACCTTGCTTAAACATTGACAATGAGACAATAAAATAAGGAACATTTACTTTAACAAGTTCAACTCTGTAATTTCATCTTAATGACCTCTCAAAATTAAAAGGAGAAGGAGACAGGGCATATCTTGTTGCCCAATATGTATCAACATGCCACGACCTGAGGGACAGTGAATGACCTAGACACACACAGCACATGCATGCATTCACATACATACATACACACACACGCACATGCACACACACACACTAAGCACTAAGCACCAGTCCTCGTCCTCTCACTGTCTTGCTCAACAGAAAGAGTATCGAGTGAAAATAGTCTCAATAATATTTACAAATGTATAATACATGATCTACAAATGAAAAATAAGATTTGGAAATGAAAAACAAGATTTGGAAATGTGAACAATGATTTGTGTGTAATTTTGGGTACTCACAAATGCGTGTTCCAATCCACACACAAATACGAAGCAATTTGAAAACCAAAAAAACAGTTTCACAAATGCACACTTCACAACCTGAATAAATATATATATTTTACTTAAATATTTTTAACTTCACAGATCGGATCCTTTTTGCTTTCAAAAAGCTTCCTGCGCATACAAATGTCTAAAAAAATTTGTGACATTCTTTTGTATTTATTTACAGATTGTTAAATTTGTTTGCACAGATCGCCTGTTACGAGCGGATCATGTCACTTTTGAAAGCGAAAAGGATCAGATCTGTGAAGCTGAAGTTAAAAATCTGTAAGTAAAATATACATATTTATTACAAATCATGTTTTTTAATTACAAATCTTGTTCTTCAATTACAAATCATGTAATACACATTTACAAATCTTATTGAGACTATATTCACTCCATAATATTCACGCTGTTCCAGCTCCACAGATTCGTAAATGCATGCTGCATTTAAGTGCTGGTAAAAAACTGGGACATCTGGGCTTTTGCCGAATTCGTGTTTAATTTCAAAGTGGGAAAGATGTTGTTCTAAATAGACAGAATAGCTCATCACCCCTTGATTAGAACTGTCAAGTAGGATTGAAACCCTAGAGCATTGCCTCCAATAAACAACATGAACAGGACTCTTGAATCAAAATAAACAGGACACATGAACACAAAGGACTATTAGAAAAATTATTCTTTTTCATAACATGAAGGAAAAAGATAATTAAAGATTAATCATATCTGGTAAAATGAAGCATTAAGAAATTTAACTGTAACAATGGTGATGCATTGGATATGTATGTGAAAAAAGGAAGGGTGGACACTGGTGCGGTATGCAGTAATAGGGTGTCGGCCCAAAGCAAGAGATGTGGGAAAGCACCCAGAATTTGGACAGAATGTATGAGTAAGGAGGAAATCACATATAAGGGCGTGTGTGTGTGTGTGCGTGTGTGTGTGTGTGGTTAATGGAACAAGAGAATGTGTGTGTGTAAACCATGAAGTAACTATGTGAGACAGGATAAAAGAGGAGTTTGAGGAGAAATATTCAGAGCGAGCAGTGCGGGCAGCGAGAAGAACGCTTTTGGATTTACAAAGGATCGTACTTCAGCCAGCACTCGAGAACCCTGACAGATCAGCAACATCTACTGAGGAACGCAAGGAGACTCGGAGAACAGACTGTTGCTGGTCAGATTGGCGCTCAGGGGGGCCTCCACTCTCACTGCTGACAGCGGAGGAGAGCAATCAGGGATTTTTGGACTTTGTATTGAGTTTTGGATTTCCTTTGAGGACTCTTCTCTGTGGCAGGAGTACCATGGAAGGATTGCACAGGCCAAGCTAAGCCTCCCCTCTTCTACACAGAAATTTCAGAGATTAAGACTTGATGAGAGAAAGTTATAATTTGATTTTTGTTGTGATTGATAATTTCTTGATTTATAAAGCTGATGCTATAATATTCCTGCAATAAATAATAAAAGTATTGAAAGTAAATTGTTCCATTATTCCTTTATTTAAGCTTCTCATGATTGTAAAAAGTTAAGTAACTGGGTGCTCAACAACTACAGGCTAATGTTCTGAAAGGTTATTTTAATTTTTGTCCACTATTTTGATTAAACAGACCCTGAGGGCTTAAGTTCCAAGCCATCAAACCCAAACCTAGCAACTTACCAAGTGCTCA
>LKNJ01003738.1:18616-40321 GCA_002120245.1 Maccullochella peelii | reverse complement strand
GCAGGTGTGTGTGTGTGTGTGTGTGTGTGTGTGCGTGCGCCCTCTCACATCACACACCGGGTGTCTCAGCTGAAGAGCTTCACTTATTCGTCTGTTTGCCGGTCGGCACGCCGCCTCTGACTGCTTCATTGTGAACGCGAATTCCTTTAAAGTCGGGGGTTAATCAGGAAGATGGGCTCTGCTCGCCGTCACGGATCAGTTTGGGTCAGCGGGGGTCAAGCAGGTGGGAAACAAAGAGGGCCACTGTAGAGGAGAGTCCAGGTGGTCCAGCAGATACCTGACGTTTATTTTCATCTTTCTGAGTTAGTTTTTTAAAATAACAGTGGCATTTTGGTTGAAGGGAAGAAAGAAATTATAAAACAACAAAAGGTCACTTTATTCACTGATTTGATTTATTTTGTTTAGTTTCGCACATATTGAAGTTTTACGTTCTCTCTTCCTGCCTGCTCCCCTTTCAAAATAAATGTGAGCATTTCATTTGAAACAACAAACACATTTAAATATTTACACGGTCTGCATATCGTTTCCTTTTTAAAATAGTTTCTAAATGTTTCCAAATAACCAATTTAATTTGGAAATGCCAGATTTTGTTAAACTACTTATTTATCAAACGTAGCATCTTGAACTGAATCAATAGTTTTTGCCAATGTTTGTATATTTAAACGCTCTGCTTCGGTTTCTTTCCTCGCGCTTTCTGGGATCCGACCCGTGACCTTTTTAAAGCGGCTCTTGATTCATGTTTAGATGATGATGTTCTTGAGATCGGCCCCCGCAGCGCCGGGCAGCCCTCGCTTATTGCTCGCCTCGCCTGCTGCGGAGGAAGGAGGAGCGACGAGAGGAACAAGCAGAGTAATATTTAAAGTGTCGGCCGCTCGTATTTCATCCTCTGCAAATGCTCACAGTAGCCCCGGGGGGGTAAATATTACTGCTGTTTGAGACGGAGCAGTGCAGCATTAAAGGAGCAGAGGTCAGAGGTCACGGGGCTCGCAGCTCGCAGCTCGACCCCCTTAGAAAGAACCAAAGCAACTAAGTATTGTTTTTATTATAGACTGTAATAAACTGTCAGTTATTTTATCCCACTCTCCCGCAGAACGACTCTTCAGATGTCTTGTTTAGTTCGACCAACAGTCCAAAAGCAAAAGATATTCAGGTTAAAGTGATTTAAAATGGATAAAAAACACAAATATTTGGCATTTTTGCTCCATAAATTATTCCGAATGATTTATTAATCACAATAGCTTATTCTCTAGCTGATCGATCAGTTAATCTTGTCAGCCCTGCTGTTTTTTATTGACTAAATATTTCCGGTCGCTTCTACTTTGCAAGTTTTTTTTAACACTTCCCACGCTGATGTTTCACATTAAACGCTCTCCAGCAACTCAGCGGGAAATATCTCTTTCTTTGTCACTCGACTTTTAATGTGAAAAATTAGCAGGAAGTGCTTAAAAAAACGGCAAAGTAGAAATGACTGGAAATGATAACTGAAAGAAAACTATTTCTCTTAGAGAAGTTAAACCTGTGAGACATTCAGTAATTTCACCACTCAATGTTTTTGATTCATATATCTTAGAGACGTGCTTTTATTTTGGAATTTATGGCATTCTTAGTGTGTTTTAACCTTCTTGTCCCAGAGGGGTGAGCTTTGGTGTGTTGGGAGTGAACCATCAGTTTATTTTTATTTATTTATACAGTGGTCGGTGTTTGATTTTGTAAATTAGATAAATTTGTTGAACGAGGTCCGATAAGTTGTTAATAGTTTGTGTTTTGGTGTAAGAACAATGAAGAAAGTTTGGTTTGTTGCAAACTTACTTTCATCCCTTCATCGTGCTCACTGGACCCTCCCACTTCCGCACCAGGCCACGCCCCCTCTCTTATGCACCAATCCTCCTCCACGCTGCTGTTTTGACGCCTGTCTCTCTCTTCCCTTCTCTGTTTTCTCTTGTACGTGTCGACTTCCTTCTCTTTCCTCTGTCGCTCCCTCTGTTCTTCTTCCTGCCGTCGGGGGACGCAGCCAAGCGTAAAGCGTGGAAACTTAATCGTGTTGGTAGCCTTCGCAGCATTTACACCACCAGTCTGCACAACTCAGAAGGTAAAAAACTGCTGTGGTGGACCTGTGACAGACAGGTGGACCCTCGTGGACTCCACCCTGACCCCACCCACTGCAGGGATGGAGCACCCTGTGCTGGAGGAGTGAACATTACCCAGTAAGCAGCGATTTGGTGATTTGCAGTGTCGAAAGATTTCCAGACATCGAGGATAAAACTGGGCAACATTTGGTGTAAAAGAGTTTTTTAGACGTCTAAACTAAGGACCAGACAATCGGACAAGATTGTAAAGAAGAAAAGATTTTCCTCTAAACTGTTTTCTTGTGAATTGAAGCCTCTAAAAAAACTTCCAAATAACAGTTTGAGAAGGAACAATCACGTACGGGTTGACGTACCTTTGTTTTAGACATGTTTTTCCCATGTTTACCTTCTTTTGACCTGCAAATCACCAAATCAGTGCTGACTGTCAGTGTGTGTCTGGTGCACTTGTGCCGTGGAGAAAAACACATTTTGAATTGTCTTCTCTCCCTGTCTGAGTCACCTGACCTGTCTGTCATGGCGTCTTTCCCTCCTTGCATCCTTCTGCCCCGCCCTCCTCACCTGTGAGGATACTACCAAACAAACACACCCACCCTGCAGGGACGAAGCATGCGATGCACAGGTGGTGTTAGACGTGACGTCCAGGTGTTGTTCGTTTCATTTAACCTAATTCTTCTTCAAACATACAATGAAAGCCAAACTCCAGCAGTGTTTGGTGTCATTTTTGTTTCTCCGTCTGTCTGCATGATCGAGTCAAAACTAAGAGCTTCTTCTTCTTCTTCTTCTTCCTCTGCTTCTACATCAAAAAATAGACCAACATATTTCTCTTTCAGAGAGACTTCGGAACAATCGGCTGCAATATTTTCCAGGTTATTAATGTTGTAAAAGGCTGCGAATAATATGGGGAGTAATGACCTGTGTCGCAAAGCAATACTGTGTGCGCTGACATTTAAGGCTTTTAATTTGTGTTTCCCGAGGCCCCCTTTTGTCTCCCCCACGCCTCCCCTCTCATTCCACCTACCGTCCTGCTTGTCACACACACACACTCAACCCCCCCCGCCCCCACCTCCCAGGCCAACTCGACACCTCACACCCCGGATGATAGGCTTGTATGCATGTCCTGCCCCCCCTCCCTCCCTGCATCTTGTAAATGCTGTATATTTGGTTTGTTGTGTTTCTGCTGCTAAAGGTTACCCGTGTCAGAGTTCACAAATTGCCTCGGCGCCACCTCTCTCTGTGTGAATGTCGCCCACAGTAGCCGAGAGCGGTGACAATAATTACCAATACAGCGCCTGTGTGCTTGTGTGTGTTTGTACTCTCATGCATACGTTTAGTCCTGCACACCAACACAGAGGAGAGGCCGAGCAGGTGGAGATGCACAGATATGCAGTGAATCGCAGATTTATTTGGATCTTCAGGGATCAAGAATCTTCAGTCGTTTTTAGCCGGTGGGTTGGTCGGTCCGCCGCTATGATCCAGAGTGAAATATCTCAGCAACTATGGGATGCACTGCCCCAAACCGTGGTTGAGACGTTCACGTTCCCCTCAGGATGAACTGTACTAACTTTGGTGATCCTCCGACTTTTCATCTAGCGCCACCATCAGGTCAAAAACACTTCGGTTTATGACTAAATACCTGCAAAACTAACTCCCGTCGCTCCCATCAGCCTCAGCTGTCCTTTGTGTTTAGTGCTAGTTAGCTAATGTTAGCATGCTAACACACTAAACTCAGAAGGTGAACATGGTAAACATACCTGCTAAACCTCAGGATGTTAGCATTGTCAGTGTTTGCATGCTTACATTAGCATGTAGCTCAAAGCACAGCCTCTCAGGGCCGCTGGCCTGGCTGTAGACTTCTCTGTAATTTGGGAAGTCTTAGTTTCTTATAGCAAGTGAAAGTGCAGCGGGATTATTTCAACCACCTTATGAAGTTCTTATGGCAAACAGTTGATCATCCCACAAGTTGTTTTTTTGTCTCCAGCACCTCCGGAGGGAAATATCTGGTTCTTTAGCTGCTAAATGCTCCACTACGTTCCCCAGCTCGTCTCTGGCTGTTATTTGATCCATTGTTAATATAAAAATACTGATTGGTCCAGCTTTAAATTTCATGTTTGTTTACAGGAGATGCTGAGTGTCGCCCCGGCTCAGCTGGGGGTTTTCAGAGTGAGACTGGGTTGTGGGAGTGGTCCTTCAGTTGCACAGCCTAATGCCCCCCTCATTTTATTCATTAGCCGCCGTGGTGCGCTGGGTCAGCGTGCAGCATTTAAATCCAGAAACAGCATTTAATTTACGCTGCTGAGAGGCAGGGCCTTTCTGGATTGTTGGTTTCCATAATTGTCAAGCAGCCAACCCCCCCCCCTCGTGAAAACAGAGAATCATGGGAGTTTAATTATGATGGGATTCTTGCTCTTGACCCTGCAGGGCTCAACCGGCGCTTGATGGGTGGGCTGTCGTTTAGAGCGAAGACGCACCGGGTGAAGACCCAGGAGCCTCCGAATACTCTGGATTATCACTCCCTTTCTGCGTTGTGTACAGTTTGCCCTTCATTACACACATTCTAACACACAGTTTTCATTTCTGGCACCTGGGACTTTGCAGTACGACACACTACGAGCTTTTGACAATGTTAGAAGTGAACAGTTCAGTGCTGTTGTGAACAAGCAGCAGCACGTTTGAGTTTTAAGTTGGAATATTGTACGTTTGTTTTGCTGTTTAGCGCCAAAGAGAGAATTGAGAGCAAAGGTTTGGCGTAGAAGTCAAAACAAAAAGACTTTTCTTGGACCAAATGTTTTTAGAAATTAAACCATTTTTACAAAATCTTGCCAAGCATGAAGCAGGCCATGCTGTGTTGTTTACCTGCTCTGGAACCAGAGAAAAGCTTCTTGGTTATTACAGTTTTTGTTATTAAAAGTTAGTTTTTACTCTTTGTTTGTTTTCTTTGTGGAGGAAAGGTTGTTGATTGTTGTGGAGTGAAGCTCACCAGCACATTTTCCATCGTAGCGTTCGTGGACGAAGTGGACTCTGCATTCAGCTGCCAATTTAAAATAAAAGTCTGGTTTGACCTTGAGCCATTAACCAGCCCCTGTAAACAGTAGTTTTAATTAACATCAACTAATCAGGCTCAGCCCATCATTAGCCTGAAGCACCTAACAGATGAAAATGATCCACCGGTGTCTTCAGCAAACTTTGGTCAGCAAAGGTGTTTTCAATCTCTTTATCCTGGAAGTGGAAGGGTTTCTCAGCCAGTCGCTCAGCCTCGGGCTCTCCCTTCCATCCTTCCTTACCTTCCGTCCTTCCTCTCCTCGGACAAGGCCATTGATTATCCAGAGCGAAGCCAGAGGGGAACTTCAGCTCCGGTGCTCTGAGACGCTCCCAATTAGCCAAATGACTGGAGTTGAGGAAGAGCAAATGGTCGTTCCCTCGCGGGCCGGCCGTGACCGCTCTCCGACTGATTAAACCCCTCATCTTTTCACTGCTTCACTCCCGGCACACGTCATGAAACCGCTGCTTCCAGAAACGCTCGCCTAAAAGTGTCACGAATGATTACCGACGTCCGCACTGAGATCTGCCGACTCCCCGCGCCGTAGTGGATAAAGGAAACCATGATGCTTAATTTCCTTTTACTTTCATGAAACAACATTTTAACCTCTTCACGTGCTTTTGTTGAGGGTCAGAAACTGAGGAATCCTGGGACTTATCAGCCGTGCTGGAGGCCGTCCTGTGATTGAGCGATTACCCCTGCCTCCCCCTCGTCTCTTACCTCCTCACTGGGGCTAATTGTAAACAGAAGCTGGCTGCTGTCTGATCTGGTGTGGTGATGATACCGGCTCTCAGCCATGCCCCCGCTTCACCTCCACTTCCCATCCTTTCTGTGGTCGGTAACGGTTTCCAAATGTGGCCGAGTTGTGCACAAACACACGCTAACATCCCTTAAACCTCAGAGAAACCGGCTCGATGTTGGAGCATTTAACATGTACAAGAACTGTTGCAGAACATCAAACTTCAGACCTAGCATCGCTGCTAAATGTCACCGTCTTTACGGACAGTTTGAGCATTGAAGTGACCAAATAATCTACGCTCAAAGGTCCACTTACTAGCTTTCCTGAGCTTTCAACCACATATCACAATCTCCATCAGCTAACTGAGTTGTTGGATAAATTGCCTCGAATTTTTCCACCTTCTTGAGCACTTTTTGGATTGTTTATTATTGTTTAAGGTCGGCTGCAGATTTCATGGAGTGACTCTGAAGAAGAAGAAGCCAACCGAGATGACACACACACACACACACACGCACACAGTCTAATTGACTCCTGATTGTCCCATTAACCTCTGAGGGGGTTCTGGGTAACAGATCCATATGTCGCCCCTCCAGCAGGCCCTGATTGTAATGACTGACCTCTCCCACAGACATATGAGCAGAGGAGAGGGCAGGACGGTTCGGGGGGGAGGGGGGACGCAGGGCCCCGTAATTTGGGTGACATCCTGGCTTGAGGGGGGCGGGGTCACGTAGGTCACCGGCGGTCGGTTCAGGAGAACAGGTGTCTCTCAGTCAGAGAGCTTTATATGAATGAAAAGACGTGTTCTGACATTGTACAACTTGAAAGGTAAACAAAAACCTTAATTTAAAAGAGAGTTGGAGCAGACCTCAAGTTTTCTGGGAGTTTGTTCCAGATATGTGGAGTGCTACCTCTCTATAGTTAGTCTGGACTCTGGGGACAGGAAGCAGACCTGATCCAGACCAGGTGAGAGGTCTGAAACGTTCATAACGTAGCAGCAGATCAGAAATAAACCATCAGATCTTAGAGCTGAGAGTTGAAGGTGAACACTGGCTTTTAATTGTCTAATTTATTCAGTTTTATCTTCATTTACCTGAAAGAAATGATGGAAATTTGGGGACATCAAGGCGAGGAAGAAGTATTTAAGAAAATTTAAGATTCCTCTAACATCAGACCATGAACAGACCTCTGCTATGGCTGTTAACTTCAGATCAGTGTGGTATTTGATGACATGATTAAGGCAGCTAGCCGTCTTTCCGTCTTGAGCGTAAACCAAGTGGCTGAACGTGAAGGTCTGTGTTGGATGTTCTGTGCTGAACTTTGGTTTTTCTCTCTCCGACAGAACAAGAGGAGAACTTTGAGTTCACCATCGTGTCGCTGACGGGGCAAACGTGGCATTTCGAAGCCACCTCGTACGAGGAGCGAGACGCCTGGGTGCAGGTCATCGAGAGCCAGATCCTGGCCAGCCTGCAGTCCTGTGAGAGCAGCAAGAACAAGGTGAACAACACAAACCAGCAGAAAACACTGAAGTACCCGTCTAAAGAACCATTTTTAGAGTCTGAGGGGAAGTCTGCTGATCTGGAAACATAGTTGTCAGGTTACGTTTAAAAACACATGTTTCTACAGAGGAACGCAGTAAGCTGGATTTGGTGATCACTTCCAAAGACGTCCTGAGCTAAATGTGGTTAAAGATTTTAGACGTTTTGGGTGCAAAACAGCATTTAAATGATCGTATTCAAGATCTGCTTCATTTCATAAATGTTACAAATGACAGTTATTAACTGTATGAAGCGGTGCGTCACACTGCGGGTATCCTATAATAAAAACAGTAGGAACAGGACCACACACACACACACACACACACTTTCATTCACATAATTACAAAATGGCAATTACTGTAACTCAGCTTCGGCCTCCGCGCTGCCATTTTCCACCTGCACATGCAGTCGAGGCCTGCTGTGTTTACGCCTCAGGCTCTCAGCCTTTTATTGCCCCCCCACGTCCCCCCCACCCAAAACACCGTTCCCCCCCCCCCCACACACAGTCCATTTGTTTGCTGTGTTTTTCCTTCTTTCCACTGACATCGGAGGGTTTAGCCTGAAACAGCAGCGGCGGCGTGTCTGTGTCCACCTGTATCCGCATGCGTTCATGAGCCGTTTGGGCTTAAAATAATCTTTAATCTTTTCAGATTTGAGGAAAACATCTGGAAGAGCAGGACACATTTTGAGAAGCAGCGACCAAAATCATGACTGTAATCTGTGTTACAGTTACAGTCAAAGCTGATTACTCGAATGACAATTTAGGCACACAGCAAACTATTATTTTCATTATTAATAAATCTGCAGGTTATTTCTTCACGTAAATGATTCATCGTTTAGTCTATAAAATGTCAGAAAATGCTGAAAAGGCGCTTGTTTTTTCGACCAACAGTCTGAAACCCAAAGATATTCAGTTTAATATCATCAAGACAAAAAAAAAAAAACTCCAAATATTCACCTTTAAGAAGCTGGAACCAAATTATTTTTGGCATTTTTGCTTAAAAAACGCACTTTATTTACTTAAACAATTATTAGATTATCACATTTTCTGTCCGTGAACAAACCAGTTATTTGTCATAATGTTTTAGCTCCACGACTAGTTTCATTTAATTTCTCTGCTTGTTTTTATTTAATGTTTGTCCTGAGATCAAAAGTCCGTGTTAGTTTCAGTCTCGTTCAGTCGACTTCATCCTTTTTATTTTTAGTTTGAGTAAAAGAAAACCAGCTTCTCTGTCAACTCTGTGTTTCACTATAATAATGTATTTCTTTTCTTTCAGTCTCGTCTGACCAGCCAGTCGGAGGCGCTGGCGCTGCAGTCGATCCGAAGTATTCGAGGAAACGGCCGCTGTGCCGACTGTGAAGCCCAGAGTGAGTCCCAAACGTCGTCAATAACAACATTTACAGTCTCTAACTTGCCGTGGAGTCACCTGCTACTCTGGCTGAGGAGTGTCATAAATCACATGATCTCTTAGTCCAGCTTTGTTAGCTGTTTGTTTATCTTATCTCTGTATCTATTGTCTTCTAACAAATCATGTTCGTCTCCTCTCCGCCCGTCCAGACCCGGACTGGGCGAGTCTGAACCTCGGGGCCCTGATCTGCATCGAGTGCTCGGGCATCCACAGGAACCTGGGCACCCACCTGTCCAGGGTTCGCTCTCTGGACCTGGACGAGTGGCCGCTGGAGCTCATCAAGGTCATGTCGGCCATCGGCAACGAGCTCGCCAACAGCGTGTGGGAGGCCAACGCCCAGGGACGCCTCAAACCTGCACCGGACGCCAGCAGGTAGGACCCTCACCGCCAGGACTTCGCCTTCATAAGAGAACGAGTTTAGTTTCACTGGACGTGTTGGCAACTAATAACTTGTAATTTATAACAAACCATCATGTTTTATAAGCTCTTCATATGTTTTGTGTGCAAAAATGTTTAATTTCAGGGATCCTACGAAGTCTTGAACGTTTGGAAAATGCTTGATTTTAACCGTTGTGTTTTCAAGGTTAGGAATATGCTTGGATTTGAATGTATTCCTTGAAAAATGCCTGATTTTCAACATCATCAACACAAACCAAAAATCTTTTAATATTTGGAGTGAAACGATCCCGTCGTCGTAGTAGTTTGTCGTCTGCTGGAATTTATAGTAACTATTTAGATGTGATGATAAAGGCTTCGAGAGTCTGGAAGTTTGTGGTTTAAGGTACCTTGAAAGTGCTTGAATTTTACTCTTAAAAAGCTGTACGACCCCTGTAATCTGTAAAGTAACTGAAACTGTCAGATAAATGCAGTGAAGTAGAAAGTACAAGCACCTCAAATGTACATGGTGTGTGTGTGTGTGTGTGTGTGTGTGTGTGTGTGTGTGTTGGTGCAGTGCTGGCAGCTGCAGACAGGGGGCAGTGTGTCAGTGTTACAGTGTGTGTGTGTGTGTGTGTGGACTGCAGTAACAAATCGGTGAACTTTAGCGTGACGTTGGTGTTGATCAGTGTGTACCTGCGTGTGTGTGTGTGTGTGTAATTATCGGCCGTTGCAGCAGCAGCCATCATAACAAATTAGAGCTGACTGCCATCCGCATAAAGATCGACTTCCCCCCCACTCACCCCCCCAACGCTCATTAGTCAACAGAAGCACCTTATAATTACTCCCCACATGCCCCACCCACCCCCAACACACACACACACACACACACTTTTAACCCTACAAAACACAATAAATACACAGTACGAACACACATCTGTAATGCACTGTAAACACGTTTTTGTACGTTTTTAATTTTTAAGGATTTATTTCTTTGTTTGTAAAGAGACAGGATGTGTTTGAGGCTCTGGGCGGACGTGAACTCACGAATTAAGGCGACTCGAGCACAAAATTTTGAATTTACCGACATCAGAAGGAAAGGAGAGAGGGGTGTGCGGTAAAATAGAAGGAAGAAAACACACTTAAAAACACTTGAATGATCAAATCTGTTCTGAAATACCTTTCTGTGTCTGTGTTTGTGCACATTACACCTGTCTCATGATTTTGTGCATCTAAAACTGCATGTTGTTCTTTCTGCACTGCAACGAAAACATGAAAACACGATATAAATGCAGAAAAACTCACCTGTCCACGCTGATTCACACGTATCGACGAGCCATTAGCCCTCCGTCCTCCGTCAGAGCACTAATGCTTTTATTGTTGCTCATGTTCCTATTTATTTATGAATCTGAAGCATGTTTCTCCCTGAAGAGATTAGAGAAGGAGGTCAATATTATCTCAATTAACCCGCAACGCTCCACTGCAGCTCCACCCCCCCCACACCACCCCCGTCCTGTCGATAGTATTTATCAGTCCATTTCTTAAGTGGCTCGCCGTTTGTCGTTTCCCCTCCTCTCAGTCCTCTTTCTCTCTGCTTCCTCCATCATTTCTCTGCTTCTCTTTCTGCCTCGGCCTTCTCTCCGCTTCTTTTGTCCTTTCTTTACCTCCACCCTCCGTCTCCAACTGGCTCCATCCAACTGTTTTTAGTTTAATTTACGCTTCAAAAGAAATTTAAAAAGAAAAAGCAGAATTTATTATTTTTTACGCCAGATAAAAAGAAAAGACGTGATAAACGCTGATGGATGCATCTTGACCTCTTCTTCTTCTTCTTCTTCTGTGGTGGATAAAACATTAAACTCACTATTACAGGCCTCCCCTCCACCAGAAAGGCTGAAAAATAAAGAATAAAAAGAGTGGAGGCGTTGCCCTTTGTTGCCTGTCATCCCCCGCTAATTTATTGATTATGAAGCAAATCTAAAAATGCCATCTAAAGGTATTTTCACACCAAGTACTAGTTTAGATCCTTGTGTCTCTGTTGACACCAAACATTCGGATAAAACCTATGGAGCTGCGTTGTTTCTTCCAAAATAAGAGTTTGACCAATGAAACCTGTGAGTCATTCGTAAGAATAAAAGCCGTAACGTGCAGGTGAATGAAACATCACCAAAAACACAGAGCCAGAAACTTTCTTTTTCTTTTGTTAAGAAGCAGAAAAAGCAGAATATCAGCATCTGGAGCTTCTGGAACAGTTTTGTCTCAAACTCACACAAACGTTGATTTGGATGCGTTGTGCTGCAGATTTTAGGACGGAAGCAGCAGTGAAATGTCCTGCGGTCACATTCTTTTGAATTCAAATTACATTTTTTGGAATTTCAGGAATTTGCTTAAACCTAATTTCTTGTTCTTTGCCTCGTTGTGTTTCATCTAAACCTCTCCATGCATCACACGCTCTGTGAGAGAGAGGCGTGGAGGTTTTATGACAGCTTTATGGAGTGCCAGCGACGGTCTATGAAATGATATATAGACGCTGTGTCACCGAGGTTACGTTCACTCAATACTCGCTGCTCCTCTTAAAGTACAAATCAACCTGCGCGACGTCAACAAGCACCAAAACACATGACGATCAAAGACATTTAACCGTCACGTGCTGAAATTTAAACGTTAAAGCTCCATGTTTTTAAGCTGCTGTTGTTAAAACATTGTTAATAATCTACATCCTGGCAGCTCTCCTTCATCAAGCTCTGTTAGACGTGGAATAAAATTAATTTCATCCATGCAAAGTTTCAAACAACTCCATCTGGAGTAAATGTCGTCACTTCTTGTTTCACTGTCTTCACATTAAAATGCATTTATTGTGAAGCACACGCAGGAAGTGATGACGTCGTGTGAATCAAAACATAAAACTACGATTTTGGTGCCAACACTGATTCAGCAGATCGATCTGTGCATCCCCGGTTTCTTCTTCTTCTGCTGCTTATTTCTAACAAGCAAGAATCAAAACATGCGGCACTTCCTGCTCACTGTGTCGGATGAATCAGTAACAGACGGTGAAACGAAGGGGAAACGGTACGTATGTTAGTCTCCGAGAAAACACCGTGTTATTACAGGGGAAGCTTGTGGAGCCACGTCATGTTTACGGTTTCAATTTCCCTTATTTCTACATCACGTTGTATTCCCTGCTATACCACGTTAAATATCCGAAATCAAGCCCTTTTATGATTTATAATTTTAAACCATAAATTGGATTTTCCACATCCAAGTGACAGAAAGGAGCGGCGACAGAAACCTGCCTAAAAGAAGAGGAAGAGGTTGAGGTATGGGAGAAGGCCGGCGGAGGCTTTGTCCAGGCAGCAGGAAGGATGAGAGGGGGGGGAGGTTGGGGAGGGGGGAGGCTGATGGATGGAAAATGCCTTCCCCTCGTGGTCTCTCAAGTGAGTAATAGAGGCCGAAATTTCATTTTGCAAGTGGCTGATTTAATGATCCAAAGGGTAATTAATGGCCTGATTATCTTAATGTTAAATATGGCCAGCAGCAATTACGCTGACCTCCTGTCTGTCAAGGTCTGGCCCCCCACTCCGCCTCCCAATTAGGTCCTGTTTGGAGGTTCAGGAGGGGGGGGTGGAGAGAGGGATAGATGGAGGGAGGGAGGAAAACTGGGAGAATAAGAGGAAAAAGAAAGGGATGGATAGGAGGAGATGGAGAGAAGAAGGGGGAACGGAGGAGGAGGAGAATTGAACGGATTGAGGAAAGAAAAACAGAAGAGGAAGGAAAGCAAGAAAAGGGGGAGGAACGGTTAAAAGGAAGGGAACGAAAGGAAGGGATAAAGGACAGGAAGAGGAGGCAGAAATCAAAAGGGAAGAAGGGAAAAGAAAAGATAGGAAGGCTGGAGGAGGATGGACGGGTGGCGGCAGGAAGAGGAGGTGCAGGGAGGGAGGGAGGTGCATTAGTGTGGCCGTCAGTATTAAACACCTCCATTTCTTTCTCTCCTCCACCCTCCTCCCCTCCCCTGTCGACTTCCCAGTCGGACCGGAGGGAGGAATTATGTTCGGAGAGATCGCACCTCGCCTCCACGGCGCCGCCCCCGTCCAATGAGATATGTGACAGGGCCTGCCATCTCCAACTGTTGTCATCATCTCTTTATCTTCCCCTTTCCCTCTCGTTTCACTCCCCCGTTGATCCTCCTCCCCGTACGTCTGCCCACAGCGACGGCCGGTCCAGGTCTCATTAACATCAGCGAGTCTCGGAGAGGAAGAGGAGGGGGTACTGTCGGTGCTAATCGTTTTAGGGCTGGAGCTCGCCGCTGCAAACGCAACGTCTTGCCACGCCTGTTCAGCGCTACAATGCTTCATTATGAAGAGAGATACTTGTTGACATGCGTCCCTTGCAGTGGCGGAGACCGGGGACAGCAAGAGCAGGGACTAAGCTGTGAACCTCGGAGGGTGCTTGCAGTGTGGATGAACACCAACCGTGCCAGCTCTGCTGCGCCAGAGGGACCCTGTTAGAAGTGTTTATTCTCCCTGGTACAAACCACAAAAAGACTCAGCCATCCTCTAAACGTTCCCATTAACCTCTGGCTGCCTGCGGTCAGCCGTCATCACCTCAGCTGGCATGGTCGCCCGGTGCCGCGCCCCAGCTGATGCCACCGCTGAAGGGGCTGCTAAGTTTGGGCGTGCTGCCCATCGTGGAGCACCCACAGGGGCTCGCTGGCTCGGCCAGCGCTGCTGCAGCACCCTCGGTCCTCAGTTCTTGGCGCCGCAGCTCATTGTTTTAATTATCTGTCGAGTGGCGCATCAACACCGGCACCCAAGGCCCGCTCAGGCTCTGTTTGACGCAGCGTGTTAGCAGGCCTGAGCAGACAGCAAGTGACAGCGCTGCTAATCCGACCTCCTGGCCACCGGACTGGGGAGGTGGTCGGCGGCCATGTGCCTCCATCCCCTGGGCCTCCCGTGTCCTCGTACTCCCACCCTTCCCTCGTGCCAACTACTGACCTTTGTCAGTCTGTCATGGAGGGTCAGCATCTCTGTTTGTGTTTACACACTCATCTGTGCACGTCCGCACGACTTGTTCACTGTTTTTCTTTGTTATTTTTCTCTGCTTGGATGCAGATCATGAACCAAAAGATGTCCAGTCCTTCCAATCACAAGTTTAGCCAACAACAGCTGACACTTCTGATTTAGAAAACCTGGAAAAATTATGGAATTGAACAGAAGAAATGGAAAAGTTTAGGGAAATTCTATAGATTTAGTTTGGTTTCCAACCAATGATTATTTACAGCTTTACTACCGGCAGGTCAAGTAGCAAGAGTCTTCCTGAATATATTACTGTTTGTCTACAGTTGCAGTAGTCAAACGGATAGCCTTTAGCCTCAGTCCATACCTGTCAATCAGAATCACACTACTGATTGGACAATAAAACCTCTCCCCAAACAGAAACCGTCAAACAAATACAAGATGTGAGACTGAATAATGGACTTAAATGAAAAGACAGAGGCTACATTTCCACTTAGATCCTCCAGCGTTGTTGCAGAACAATCACAGATGTGTAGAAACTCTGTGAATGGAGAATTGAATCTGGCAGAGGTGATGACCTTAGCAGGAGTCTTCATGTTGGGGTCGACGTGCAGCATGAACAACAGACGGAGGTGGAGATATGCTGGTTCTGGGGCTCCACACCTTAATTAGACAGCAGAAAAATGAGCAGGAATCAGGGCGGCTAAAGGATGAGCGTGCAGGGCTTCGTATCGCCGCAGCGCCACCGCCGCCTCACCACCACACACTTAACAGCGGGCCTCACATGACAAATGCTCGGCCAGTAATAATTCAGCAGCAGGTCTGCCGGCGCTGGGAGCCAGGAGAGGGGAAAGAATAAGGGCCCTTTATGGGAACAGATTAGTCTTGTTCCCCCCCTAAGAAAAGGCCAGCGCTAACAGATTTAAAATTAGACCGGGGGCTTTTAATCTGGGCCGGGGTGCAGGTGCGGCGGCTGCCCCGACACGGCAGTGGGATTGGGCTCAGGGGACCAGATGGGGCGATCGGGGGAAGGAGGCGGGCAAGGGGCCCACATCACAAGATAATTGCCCCCCAGGGTCAGAGGCAATGGTGGGGGGAAGGAGGGGGCAGCCCATAAAACCCAAACTCATATCAGTCACCCCCCCACCCCCGATTCTGTGATCATAACACAGATTGGACCGGTGTGATTTGAGATGGACACGTGCCACGTCGTAATTTATTCACATCAAACCCCAAATATTCAGATTTTGCAAAAAGTCATGTTGTTGTTTTTCCTTTTCGCTGCTGCACATCATCAAGTTTTAGATAGAAAATATTTGACTTAGTATATGTTATTATTTCACGTTAGGCTATAATTTGTCTTACAGGGTAATTTATTAAAACTATACACATGAAATAGTGGATCATGTGGCGTTTTTGTTTGTGTAAAGTCGGTAAAACTTTGAACTACCAATCTTATAGTAGTACAACTTGGATCCTATTTTTGTAGTTTTGTCCATCATTTAAATCAGTAATAATAGAATATCTGAGATCTGTGAACACAAGCAGACAGACGGGTTATCGATGAGATGTGATAGTTTGGGTAATCATTTTTACAGTTTGCTTTTGTTTTGGTTGGTTTCCAGCCTGTCTGATCGTCTGTTTCTTGACTCGTCAGACTTGTTTTTAGTCATGTCACCATTTCCCAGATCGCCGCTGTTCACTTGGAGAGTGCAGCGTCACTCTTACTGATAGAAATGACAGTTAAACTACCAAAATAATGCCACATTCAGGCCGTTATTACGAGCAGCTAATGGGGCTAAACCGTTCATCTCAGCCGCCTTATTGTAACTTCAAGTCGGAGATCTAACAATAAAAGAACTACAGAAACCAGCATCAGACCCAAGTTGTAATAAAGCAGAATTAAGGTTTGTGGTCAGGGTTTTATTGATCGCTTAAATCCACACAATCCTTAATGTCTCAAAATAAATGGCATCATTTTTCGTATAAATAACTATGAATTTCCCATGAGATCTGGCTCGTACTGCATGTGTGGGATCATGTGCTCGTGTCTACGTGTGTGTGTGTGTGCACGTGCGTGTGTGTGCACGTGCGTGTGTGTGTGTGTGCGTGCGGATCGAGCCGAGCTCCGTTTCATCTGCGTCGGTTAACTAGCTGATCCCGCCTGCCATCATCTCTCCGCCATTACCTACAGCCCCTGCTGATATGAGCCGGCCCCACGGACTGCATGTTAAACAGCGCACTCACACACACACACACACACACACACACACACACACACACAGACACACAGGAAGAGCCTCCTGACAGGCAGGGCCAGTGCAAACGTTGAAAAATAATTGGCCCCTACATTCTAATTCATCTGTAAAAGGGAGGCCTTGATTAAATTAGTCCTAATAGACATTATTTTGTACATGACTGCCTCGCCGCCGCCCGTAGCCGCGTCCCCCAGCTCGCCTAACAAGCCCCCCAATTTACTATTGACATTAAGCCGGCTGACACGAGCCAATCACCGGGCCATTCATCGTTTGTCATCGCGGCAAGGTTATGCTAATGCGGGCTAAAAGCACAAACTAAATGCACATTCTTTATGCCTGAGTCATCAGATTAACCCCCCCCCCATTTTAATAATGAAGAAATAAATAACGCTCTCCACATGCGTGACTCCGTCCGGCCTCGCTCTGCCCCTGCCCGCTGTAAGCCAGCAGGGGCCGGCTCCTGGGGTAGAAATGAATCTGTACGCCGACGGTAAGAGCCCCCCCCCCCCTTTGGCTAATTGGCTCAGTCGGAAAATTGCTTATACAATAAAGAAAAGGGAGAAAGGGGGCGGAAAAACTCGACGACAGAGTTGTCCTCGTGTTTGTCGGTAATGTGTTTGGATTGAATGGGTTCACTGCGAGCCGCGGCCGGCTGGTAAACAGTTAAAACACTTCACTTAAGAAACATTGTTCTCTTTTATTTGGGAATTCGGCTAATTCGGCCAGCGTGTTCATAGAAACAGTTTGTCTCTTGTCTCCGAGATACTCGCTTCACTCCTTCGTCTCTGCGAATGTATTTAACGCTGCAGAAGTTAGAAGATGGTAGTCTGCAGTCGAACGAAGAGGCGGACTTTTGTTTATAAGCTAATTCAGTGAAAGGAGGAAGCAAATAAGGTCAGTTTCCTGCAGATTTGAAGAAAAATACCACATAAAATATCAGACTTTGTCAAATAAAAGCAGGAGGAACTACAATACACATAAAACCCAAATATATTCTCAGTTTACTGAAGTAAATGTACGAGTGAAAGGCACACAGGACGTCGGCCAACACAACCTCCTAATATTTTTTGCGATTGACAAACAAACAATAACCAATATATAGACAACAGGCTCACAGTACAGGAGGAAATAACCAAGAACTTCATCGGAATTATCTTCAGTTCATTGTTCAGGTATTATGTAGATTAAAATATGGCCTGCCCCCGCAGTGACACAATCCCACCCAGGTCCACTCATCTGCGTCCAGCTAATCTAGTAGGAAATGTCAATGGCTTCCACGAGGCCGGAGCTGTCGGCGTCAGCTGCTGCTTCCTCTTTCAGTCCGGAGACAGAAGAACCCTGAAGACTGCTGATAGTCTCCCACGCTGGAGTCTTTCTGCCAAGATCACGGTGTGATTTTAAAGAGCTGTTAGAACTTGTACATCGTTTCCACCTCAGGAGTTTTAACAAGAACCTTTTTGAATTTAGTGCCTGGTACCAGATCAGTCCCTGGTCCCAGGGTAGGACTTTCTAACGGCTCAGGATCTATAAGGGCTGAGTTTGCAAACCGTAGGCTGCTACAACTCGTGTAAAGTATTTGACGCCAGTAATATAAATATTAAGACGAGGGACGGACACTTCCTGTAATGTTTGCTGATGTTAAAACAAACCTACGTTGTCGACTTCCTGAGAAGTTTAAGAGTACGAGTCGATAACTTCTCCGTCTCCATCTGGTCTTCAGGTGGGATGGAAACGCAAACAGGAAGCTCAACTTTTTTTGAGCATTTTTGCATTTAAATACAGAGAGCTGAACAGGAAATGATGAAGAGTTTGTTCTTCTTCTTCTGAGGCCTGGTTTGGTCTGTTTCCACGGTGGAGAGTCCGTCGTTTTCACTTTATTTCCTTCTGTTCCCTCCTGATCCCGTCACTGTTGTTGCTGCTCATCCCGCTTTGTCTCAGTCTTGTTTTCTTTCCCAAACCTGTTTGGATTCCAGATAAATACTGACGGTTACAGGGCTTCAAACAACCTGGGTTGTTCTTTAGAAAATGCTCCGACTTCCTGAATTTATGTTTGATTTCAGTGGTCTTCCGGTCCTGATCATGACAACATAATGTGAAGTCACTCCCATCCTGAGGGAATCTGGCAGGACCCCCGGGATCCCCGATCCGACGTGTAGACAGTTAATTATCAGTTCAATTATGTGAATGTGACCTCAGATCTCTGGTTCCCTAATTGATCATAAAGTTAGAGATTTTAGATTAGCGAGGGTGTTGCCTCTTTGTACCCTCTTCTTCCTCTCCTCGTCCCCCTCTTCCTCTGAAACCTCCCCCTTCTCTCGTCTGTATGGCGCCGCCGGAGCGTTGCGTTTCGGCCGAGAGCTCAGCCTCCCATCGGTTTGGCCCATTTCTCTTCCACCTCCATCTTTTCTCTGCCTTTTCTCCCACTCTTTCTCTCCTCATTTGCATTTTATCTCTTGTCCGGTTTAACCCCTCCATCTCCCGTCTAGTCGGGTCTCGTTTCAGTCCAGCTCAACCCCCCTTTGCCTCCCCCAGACCTTTCTCACCCCGCCACCCTCCCTTTAATTATCTGTGCCTATCCAAGGGCAGCTAACGACCCGCTAGGAAAGGCTAATTGATTTCAGCCTCTTCTCCTCTTCTTTCCTTTTGTCTTTTCTTTCCTGCTGTAAGATTGAATAAAATAACAAGGCATGCAGGTTTTCTGGATGGATTTAGAGCCACATTTGGCTCCTCACCTTGTTAGAAACTCGTCCACGTCGACGGTGTGACGGTGATTCATCTTAAACGCACATTAGGTCGGGCAGTTAGCTGCTGCTCTTATCCACGCTCTATCTATCTATTAATCTATTAATTAGAGGGCTAATTAGGCCAGATGAGAAGCCACTGACACCATGTCACTCTTAACCCCGTTTCCTACCGCTCATTACCTCACACACACACACACACACACACACACACACACACACACACACACACACACACACACACACACACACACTCTCACTGTAATTAATGACGGGCTTTAACAGCAGCGTGTTGGCTCGTACATCTCCGCTCGACGCTTCAGGCTGAACCGAATCCTCTTTAAATTCCTCTTTTAAACTTTTCTTTCTTTCTTTTTTTTACATGCAAACATCACAACAACGTGTTCAGGATTTTACTTTGAAAGGATTCTTAAAGGAGGAAATAGGTTTTAAATAAAAGGATAAATGTCCTCAAGCTGAAAGTGTTTCCCTTTTTTTAGACAAACGTTTGGCCTCAAAAGCAGCATTTCTGCTTCGTCTGTACATCTATATCTCTGTCATGTCAAAGGTCAGGAGTAATTATTGGTCATTTCAGAGATGAATGCAGAAATATGTAGTTTTTATAGTGCATTCATTTATACACACTTGTCCGAATATTCACTAAACAAGACAAATATATCTACAAATTTTTCTTATTTTTATCTTCAGCGTTCAAGGAATATAATAATAAGAAGAGAAAGTAAAATGAGACAAAAAACTCTTGAAATCAGGAAACAAACTCACTTAAACAAAATGACGCGTTGACGTTGAGATTTTTCTAATTAGATTTTTACTTTATTTTTAACTTTGATGTACAGTAACATATCTCACGAAATATAGGAGATTAACAAAAAAAATAAAAGGCCAAACCCTTAATAAATAACTAACAATAATTATTATCTGGTGTGTTTGCAGACAGGATGTCGTATCAGAGACAGATTGACTCTCAAAACGAATCTTTTTGGACATTTTGTCTCCTAACAAGCTGCAACCTCGTTATATTTTAACAGTTTCAACTGGAATTATAATCTTTTTTTCTAACCGTTGAAATTGTTTTCAGGTTTTGAGAAGAAGCTGCTTAAAGAGAGAGATTTTTAAACAGAACTTCATGAGGACTTTAAGACTGAAAGCTGATCACTGACCGTTTCAGGTCCTGTTTGGCAGTAATTATGACAATCAGCCTGGTGTGATTATCGGGGTGTGTGTGCCGGCTTTCAGATCTCTGTCCGGGCTCTGTTTTGGGGTCGTGGACAGGATGACCCCTTTAAACACACACACACACACACACACACAGACACTGTGAGCAGCTGGCGTGACGTCCAGCGGTGGTCAGTGAGTCGGTCGGTCTTTCAGGCCAAACACCCTCTGGCTTCGGCCCAACAGGAAGCTCTGTGTGTCTGTAAACACACCCGGACAAAGCAGCCGCTCAGGGGGAACGTCCACACACACACACACACAGTGCGGGGGTGTCCCGAGCTCAAACAACAGGCAGGAAATCAGAGAAGCACAGTGGGCCCCTGGCGGCTCCCTGAGAGACCCCAAACAAAATCACATTCCTCCCCAGCGTTTCCAACAACGACCAGCAGCTGATGAAGCTGTCAATCAACTGGTCCCCTCATCAAACGCTGCGATCAGACTCGTTTATAATAATCACTATCAGCCAATCTCATGTGAGTCCGTCTCTCAGTCCCGTCCCACTTCCTGTCTGTGGCTCTCAGCTCCGAGCTCATCGGTTTCTGCTGAAGATCTTTAAAAACACCAGCTGCTAGTTTTTACCCAACAAACTGGAGGAAACGGTGCATTTGTTGGGGACTATTTTCAGCGGTGGATGAATCCACATGTGGTGCTGTGGTGCGTATTTGGGGCAGCAGGACAGTGCCGGACTCTGCACATGAAGAAAGTATATAGGATATCACCAGAGTTAACATGTCTTATAGTTTAAACAGCCCGGGACTTGTTTTATTAGAGGTCAGAGGTCAGATGCCTGAAACTAAACTCATTAAGAATAAAGGCACGTTCAATAACACTAACAACTCTCAACACAAGAAAATATATCGCTACATAAGGATCATATCTATTGAAGTTACAAACTGATTAAAATGCATTAATTAAAAAACCCAGAATAAACCAACAAAATGTTCATCAAAGCAACTGAATGTTAAATATATAGAGTATAAATATATACGAGACTGAGAGCTCCTGTCTGCATTTATATCTATATATCTATATAGATCTATATAGATATATAGATTTATATATTTAACTATCGAATAAAGGCCAAAAAAGAAAAATAGATAAACATTTTATATCATGTTGTTCTGTAATATTAATATTCAGTCTTTTATTCTGAAAATTAGATTGAAAGTCATCAAATACTGTGAAAATAAAATCGAATGAAGCTCCGAGTCGTGTTTCTACTGATCGACTGACATCAAGCGTTACAGGAGGAGCGTGTGTGTGTGTGTGTGTGTGTGTG
>LKNJ01003738.1:0-16570 GCA_002120245.1 Maccullochella peelii | reverse complement strand
GGGGGGGGGTACAGCTCAATATCCCCCCCTCAAATCCCTCTCCTGATCCTGGACTAATCCCAGCAGGCTGAGTGAGCTGCTGTTTACATGGAGGGATTAGTGCAGAGATTAGAGCGATCAGAGTTGTGGATTACAGCGATCAGCAGTTAATGATACTCGATTGGTGAACAATGTGCCCCCCCCACCACCACCACCTTTCACCCTGCCTGTCCCTCACGGTGTCTTATTTTACCCTCAGAGGGCCGTTTGGGGACCATGTTTGATCATTTCTGTGGGTCAGGAAGTTTTATTTTGTAGGAATGTCACTCGTCTCTCAGCTTCCTGTCAGTTCCGTGTTTTAAAAGTCTGTGTCCCTGTGTTTTGTCTGTCAGGGAGGAGAGGGAGCGCTGGATCCGGGCGAAGTACGAGCAGCGTCTGTTCCTGGCGTCGCTGCCCGGCACCGACCTGTCTCTGGGCCAGCAGCTGCTGAGGGCCACGGCCGAGGAGGACCTGCGCGCCGTCGTCCTGCTGCTCGCCCACGGGTCCCGACAGCAGGTCAACGAGACCTGTGGAGAAGGAGACGGGCGCAACTCGCTGCACCTGGCCAGCCGCAAGGGCAACGTGGTCGTCACACAGCTCCTCATCTGGGTAAGACCGAGACAATCCCAGGTGTTTCCATGCAGGTTAATCAGACGCAGGTCTCTCTGCACCAGCACCCTTCAAACTGGACCGTTTTTAGGCCCGACAGGATGTTTTAAAGGTTTCCAAACTGCATTTCGACATCATGTAGAGAGATGAAGATTTACAGAAAATATAACATTTACAAAAAAACATTTAAATGTGGAAATAAATGACATGATCTTAAAGTTTTACAGACTTGTTTAGTGAGGTAAAGCTGAATTTGCACTCAGGATGAGTATTCCTACCAGACTTCACTGTAGTTTTAGAGTATTTTTGGGATGTGTTTCAGGCTGTTGTTTTTAGAAAACAGATTTTAGAAATACAGAGGTCTGTGTCAGATCTACATCATTATGAAAATGTGGTTATTTTTTAACATTCACATATTCACTTTTGTAAAACTTCCCAGGAGCTCGAGGGGCCTGGCAGGCTTTTAATGTGAAACATCTGTGCAGGAAGTGTTGAGTTTCGCTTAATGCCAAAAAAAAAAAAAGGCATTAAAAATCTCCACATCGTGAGCACATTTGATAAATAACATAACGAGTAACTTTCTATCAGAATCGTCACTGAGCTTCTTCTTCTCTCTCTCTGTCAGTACGGCGTGGATCTGATGGCGAGGGACGCCCACGGCAACAGTGCGATGGCATACGCTCGGCAGGCCAACAGTCAGGAGTGCGTGGACACGCTGGCTCAGTACGGCTGCCCCGACGAGCGCTTCCCGCTCATGGCCACACCCAACCTGTCGCGCCGCAACATCAACCGCAACAACAGCTGCAGCAGCGCTGGGAGCGCCGCGCTCATATGACGAGGAGACGCCACTGTCTGACTCTGTACGACAAACAAACAAACCCCGATTTGGGAGAATCCTGACCGCTTATTTTGGGAACCACTACCTGATGTGACTCTAAGCCCCACCCACCTCACCTTGCTGTTTGGGAGAAGCCTCAAACCCCAAAGCATGGTGGGAAATGTGGTCCGCAATCGACCGAGCTCGACCTTCACCTGTCGTCGAGCGCAAAGACGGCGCTGGGAAATAATCACATGACTTATGACGGCCAGTCTGAAGCTCTCGGGACTTCATACCTCATCACACAGCTATACTCGAACACTACGCCACCAGTTCCCGCTCAAACTCAAGACTCCGCCCAACAGCCAATCACAATCTTCAGAAACCTGTCTCGCCAAAACATATCGTCAAATCGTAACGAAGCGAGCGGTGAGACGAAAATATCACGAAGGAAACGAGAGGGGGAGTCTTCGTAGCATGCCCACACACACACACACACACACACACACACACAGGAAGCCATCTGACCTGCACATCATCATCATCATCACCTTCATCATCTGTTTGATCCCCGCAGCGTCGGTGTTTCCCCTCTTCTCACCTGTGCTGCTTCTTATTTCATGGATTCCGTGAACTCTCCTGCCTTCGTTTGTTTTTAATGTGAAAAATATCTCGATGTTTAAGAGGAAACACAAAAAAAAAAAGATATCCGATGTTAGAGGTGAAAATGAAGTGTGGTAGATCGCATGTCCTAGACACTTTGTTTTCTCTTTTTATTTAAGGCATTCGTCCTGGATTGTGGATATTGTGTCTCGATGTGCATTGCTGGACCAATCGGGGAGGGGGATTTCTTCCTTTGTGTCATTAAGTGTACAGAAGCTCCCGCCAGGCTCAGGGACCGGAGACTGTCCATCAAACACCCCTTCGGCTTAAAGAGTCCTTAAACCAGTGTTCAGGGTCACATTTGTCTCCACTTCACTCAGTTCAGACGCGAACTCGATTTAAACTCCGACATCAATTCGTAAAATTCACAACGGAGAAGATTTTCTAGATAATTCCTCAGCTAATGTCGGGCTGGACGATGTGATGTCAAATCTAAGTCATGACATAATGAAATATGTGCTGTGTGTTTTCAGATTATTATAAAATGTCAAAAATGGCCGTCACATTTTACCGGAACCAAATGTGACGTCTTCAGATTGATGTTTTTGTCCGACCAGCAGCCCGAAACCCCAAAATATTCAATTCAGAATCCAAAAAGACTAAAATGAATCTAAACATTAAGGCTGGAAGCGGTGAATTCAGGATTGTCTGGTTCTTCTATCTGCTCTCACTTTAACTGCAGACTATTTATTTATTGTAAAGTGAAATGAGATCATTTAGGTTTCTCTTCCAGCTCGAACTGATTCAACATAAAAACAGGATTTACATTTTGGGAAATGGTCTTGTTGATTTTGTTTCTTTATGTGTTGGATTGTAAAACTTTTGTGGCAATAGAAGAAGTCCTTTATCTGAATGAACTGAACTGTGGGCATCTTAAACCCGAGCCTGATTTACATCCTGGTCTCATAAGATTTAATTTAAAGTGTCCCTGAAATGAATTATTATCGTTTTAACCTGTAAAAAAAAAAATGGAATAGACAAGGAAGCAGCTAAGGAACAAACGGAGCGAAAAAGGGAATTTATCTGCTTCTTCTTCTTCTTCTTCTTCTTCTTGTTTGTTTTGTGTTTAACCTGTGAGTTCAGGTCATGTGATCTGCTGTCAGCTCAGACAGATCGCAGTGATGATGAGAGGGTTGACGGGAGGAGACGAGCTGCTTTTCATTGTTTCATATCAGCTGGTAGGTCACGAACTCTAAAACTCCCTTTTCTTCTTGGCGGACGTAAAGTAAACATGAAGTTTCACGGCCACAAAATAACATTTCTGTGTATAAAAATCTGTCTGTAATGTTATTAGAATGAGCTCTCAGTTTTTCCCGTCCAATCAGACAGTCTCCCTGATCTGCTCAGCGAATCACTAAGAAGGGCTTCTTCTTCTTCTTCTTCTTCTTCTTCTCCTCTGGTCTGGAAACCTTGTTGTAAATAATCTCCTCTTTCTCCGTCACTTTCTCTCTTTCAGCGGTGACGCCATGTAAATTAGAGAACACAGGAAGTACTTGCTGTACGCCGGTATGTCAGGTTGTGTTGGACGAAACGATATCGGCGTGGACTGAATGTTGCGTGTTTTGGCGCGGTGTTGCGCTGATCCATCCAGGGCAGGAAGTTTAACTTTGGCGGCTAACCAGGCGTCTAAACCAGTTGTTCCCAACCTGGAAATGTTTGCAGAATTCCAGTCTGAAGGGTCACAAGAAGATTTACACCATGAAATCCCCCAAAAACAAAACATTTAGGGCCGTAGTCAAGACCACTTACGTCTAGTCCGAGACAATTCCAAGTCTGAGTCGAGACCGAGTGGGCTGGAAAGCCGACCAAGAACAATGAAACCAAAACAGTGCCCATTTGGAAAATAAGCTTTACCTGGACTTGGTCTAGACCAAAGACTTTAATAGGCGAAGCTGATAGCCGAGTTCAAGATGATAGAAGAAACGTCTTGACACTGATACCGGACTCCGGTCGTCCATTCCTCAAATTCCCTTGTTTTCTTGTTGGTCACTGGATGATTTTTACCATTTCAGGCGGTTCACGTGGTGATTGCTTTTGGGCTAAACCCTTGAAAATGAAGTCACTTGGACCTTCAGAGCTACGTGGATGCAGAAAGTATGATTCTAAGGGAGTCATGAGCCAAGCAGGTTGAGAACCACTGGTCTGACCACTGGAAAGATCCACTTGGAATGAATCATGAATGTCGCAGGTAGACAAAATTGTAAAAAAAAACAACACACCTTTCTCACCCCGGTGACATCGACGTAGATTTGTCTTGTTAGTCTTTTGGTAGCTGGATGTGAAATAAGTTGACTGAACGCTAACTGATCAGGATCGTCAGGAAAGCTTTACCTGTGCTGATTTTTTTTACCTTCGACACTGCGCTGAGCGTCGCCCGCTCGTCTCTTTGTCTTTGCTCTCTTTACTGTTTCGTCCTCAGATTTTAACGTAAAGGTTGCTGCAGAGGTTGAGGAGCCGCTCTCAACCCGACTGTGTATCCAAGCAATATTCATAAACACATTGATCACTGTCGCATGGCGACTTCATACGCTGACGTTGCTGCAATATTCCCATTAAACCACGAGCACTCTCTGTTTGTAGAAATGTAAGAAAGAGCTAAAAGAAAAACTCAACAAGAACTATAAAAATTTCCTCCTTATGCCTTTTTTATTAACACCTGCCTTTACGTTCCTAATTTCGTCCAACCTTGTTACTGTGTGTGCCACCAGTCATCTCAAATATGGCGTTTGACCTCACGTAAATACTAAACCAAGGGGTTTGACCGCAACTTGTGTTTTCAAAGTGTTTAGTTTAGGTTTTTATATCCGACTCGTCCCGCATCTGTCCTGAATTGGGACAGCAGGACAAGGCAAAGACGTCCCTTTATTTATGACAGAAATGCACTAAATCTGATTCAGTCCGTCTTAAGGCCAACACACTTTTCATATTGGCATGAACGGACATTTGCTTACTTCTCTAAGCAGTGGCGGCTTATGGCAGTTGCAGTGAACCCTTCAGCACGGCAGCATTGTTTCAGCTTGCAAGCAAACAGTTTCTACCAGCTTTACAGCTAATGATCAATTAGCTAAACACTGCTAACGGAGGGAAGCGCAGCTATGTATTTGCAAAATTTCCTGCTGAAAAAGTCTTTATTTAATCTGATTGGAGAAGAGCAAACTCTGTTTGTAGCCACAGAAACTGCTGAGTCATGTGTCGCTGAAGCTAACTGCAGCTAGCAGTGAACAAACTAGCATGTCGGCATTGTTTCAGCTTTGAAACAAACTATTAATACTTTTACCTTTAGTCAGTGAAACTGCTCTTTTTTCCCTCTGAGAAAATGTTTAGAGGATAGAAGCATCCTGTGAAGCTCCAGCAGCAGCTAGCGATCTGTTAGCTAAACTCAGCTAATGGAAACTGCAGGACGCCGACTGTTTTTTATTTGCCTGTTTATGCGTTAGCTGACATTTGCCTTATTCTTTCAGTAGAAAACATGAAATCTGTTTATTTAATCTCGTCACAGCAGAAAAAGCTCGGTAATATCTGTTTGTATTCACAGAAACTGCTGAGTCATCTGTCACTGAAGCTAACTGCAGCTAGCACTAAACACGTTAGCATGGTTATTTCCAACTTGCAAGTGAACTTTACCACTTTCTCCTCAAGTAATTTAAATCTGCTCTTTGTTATCCTCAAAACTAAACATAAAAAGTTGGGAAATGTTTAGAGACTACAAACATCCTGTGAAGCTACAGTTAGCAGCTAGCTAATCTCCGCTAACGGACAATAGCGTGGCGCCATATATTCTCTAGTGGTGTTAGCACGGATAATACAGGCTTTAGGCTAGAAACACATGAAGCTGCTTGCTTGTAGATAAATCACATCTGCTTCGAAAGACGGCAGGAGAACGAGGAAACGCTAATATCGCCGCTCAACGCTCGCCACCGTCTGCGCCGCCTCACCTGTATATAGACTTCAAATTAAAGACGACTCCGTACGGTCAACGTTTGGTTTGTCTGGTTGTGTTACCTCTTGCAGCCTTTACCCCCCAAGCCCCACCCGCCAGGGCTGTCCTAAACATTATTTATAAACGCACCTGTGAGGAAGACTCCGCCCCCTCAAACCTACGTTTCTGTATATTTTTCTCCGACCTCTCCATCTTTTCTTATTATTGGTATGATTTCATCCGGACACATTATTGTTCTTATTGTCATTGTTATTCTAATTATTATTATTATTATTATTGTTGTTGACTTTTTGTTGGCTGTACAGTACCGTTGTTGAAAAATTTTACTTAATACAGAGTCTTCTACTGTAATGTGTCTCTTTTCAATAAAGACAAGAATAATGCTTCTTAATATAACCTCACGTGTTGATGCACCTTTTTCTGCTCTGTTTTAGAGCAATTATTTTTTGTGTTAATAGTTTTGCTTTAAATTGGATTTAATCTCTATGGAAGCATCTCAAAATAACAAAATCTTGATCTTGTATTTGTGATATTTTTGTACCAACTAAATTGTTTTTTACCTCTAATGCAGGGCTTTTATTTTATTTAACACAAATTAACCTTTAATGAAACAGAAACATTTACAGCCCTTTGGTTTTCTTTTCCAAATATTTTTTTTAGGATGAAACAATTAAATTTCTTTTTGCAGTACACATGTTTTGGTGAACGACACCTTTTTCCTCTGAGGTAAGTAACTTAACGTACCAGATTATGTTTAATTTTGTCCGATTTTACAGTGAAAGTATCTTTTTCCGTATTTTTCAGTTGTCACTGACTGTGTGAAGTGAAGTGTGTGTGGGTTATGTTTGCTGTTGTCTGGTAATTAGATAATACCCTGCTAATCCCACCTCAGCCCTGTGTTTAACAGGAAGGCCACTGTGTGTGTGTTAACAATGGAGGCCAGAGGCAGCAGATGGAGCTGCTTCAGTCAGCACAGGAACTTCCTGCTAAACTCTGCCGTTTAATCGTAACTGCACAATAAATTGAGCTAAAACTTCAGTAAAAGAAAGACATAGCAGCATCTTAGAAATCTTGGAAAAGGCTGGCTTTTTCCAGAGCTTTAAAAAACAACAGTAAATCATAGTTTTGTTAGAACAAATATGGTAAAATCAAAAATGTGGCATTTTTGAATTGGAGTTTGGAATGAGAGAATTTTCTGTTGCCTCTGACTGCTTCTGGCATCGCTTACAAATTCGGATTATTTTTTTTAAGATTTTTTTTTTTTTAATGCAGACCTCCGTGAATGCATCATCCCCTTTTTGACACTCTGTCCCTCAGACAACAGAGCTAACCACCACAGAAGAAGAAGACGACACACACTTTGCTGCAGCGGCAGTCGTCGTGGCTCCGTCAGGATTAATCAGCAGGAGTTCATCTGAAGCCCGAGCAGGTTGCTGTTAATGCAGGGTGGAGGGGGGGAGGACGAGGAGGGAGGCTGCATGCTGCAGTGAAGAGCCGAGGCCCAGGCTGATCCCCCCGGGTCTCATTTATCAGCCGACCGCGACGGCCCGGGTTGATTACAATTTGCAAAAAAATTCATTAGAGTCTCACACAACCCGCCTGTCTCTGTTCACTCTGCAGGTTAAAGCCCACACATTTAGATTTTTGTCCCTTAATGTGACTCTTTCTGATTTTTGTTGGCTGAAAAAAAAATCACATTATATCAGAAAAACTAAAAATGTTAATTTCTGATTCCGTACCTTGTCCAGAAAACTAACATCTCTGAACAGTGGTCTCAGATATTCAGACGACGTGATTCAGCACTGGAGATCTCACATTTGTGATGTTGCTGAGTAAAGATGGAGGACGGCGGTGATAGCAACCTCTCCTCTGATGACATCACTATGATGTCATCAGGAGCCACAGAAGATGCCCCTTTAATTTGCTGTCAAATCTCCCCTTTAAAAAGTCACATTTTTATTTTTAATGGGGGTCATCTGTTAGATAAATAGAAATAGACTGTTATTTTCGGTTTTGATTGTTTTTCCAATTAATCGATTAACTGTTTTGTCCAAAAAATGTCAGAAAATAAGGAAAGATAACCGCAACAAGTTCTGAGAGTCCAAGGTTACATCTTGAAATGTCTTGTTTTGTCCGAACAACGCCCCAAAATCCAAAGATATTTAATTTAAAATGATATAAAACAGAGAAAAGCAGCAAATCCTCACATTGAAGCTACAAAAAGAGACTTTTTGACTGTTTTTGCTTAACAAATTACTTTAAACGATTAATTGATTATCAGAAATGTTGCTGATTAATTTTCTAACAATCCATCCAATCTATAGATTTAGCTTTCTAAATGATTTATTTCGGTCTAAAAACTTAGTTGAACTCGACTCTGGGCGGTTTCTCCGAACCGCGACAGTCTGCTGCTATGACAACGGAACGTGATAGCGTGTGTACGTGCGTAATTACGTACAGGTGCGACAACAGCGGAACGCAAAGCTGCTTCTGCTAACAGCAAAACAAACGGGCTAGCTTAAATGTTAGCTTAAATGATGCGTTGTCGCTGCTGAAGAGAAATTTCTCAACTTTAAACCTTAAAAACAACTTAAATGTTTTGTTTCGATGCGGAACGTGCGTCGTTTACGTAACTTTAATGAGGGAAGAAGCTGAATTTGGTCCGTAACGGAAGAAAAGTGCGTTTAGGTGAGTCATTAATTGGTTTGTTTAACTTCCGGCGGACTGGGACTGAAGTTTGAGGCTTATTTAAACTTTTTAAAGTTTATTTAAGGATGTTTGTGATTATTGAACTTGTCTGAGTTCAGAAGTTGTGACAGTTTAGTTTCTTTCCGTGTCTCTGCAGGTGAAACCTCCAGCGCTTCACCGCTTTCTGACTGGCTGACACCAAGGAGAGACCGCCAGGTAGATTCCTAATGTTTGTTTTATTTTTTAACTTTTCTTTATGATTAAAAAATATCTCCACACAAGCGGATGATAACTGTCCCTCATTAATGCTAATAACTAGCACTGTTCTGTTGGCTTCCAGCTTGAAGACCGGAAGGAGCAGCACGTTACCTGCCTGCACCTGCGACACAGCAACAGACCTCAAGGTGTGTTTTATTTTACATGTTGTTTAGATTTAATGGTGTTTTAGGTTTTTCTGTGGACCAACAGGTTATATCTTTTGTTCATTATTCTTCAAAATGAGCAGAAAAGTCCGTTTAGCCGATAAAATAATGTATTTTTTTTGTTAATTGACTTTGGTGAAGCACGCGCACAGACTTTAATATTATTGATTAGGCAGCCGCGTGAGCGCGCATTTTGGTATCCACCCTGTGACACGCTGTCACAACAACAGGCTGGGAATTAGAGTGACCTTTGACCTTCAGGCTGGGATCATTATGACACCGACGAACAAGAAAATAAACCAAAATGTTCTGATTTCTGCTTTTTCCTGTTAAAAATTACGTTTTCCAAACAAGTTAAACCAGATCAGTTATTTCTGTCATGAACTATTTTGCATTTTAAAGCTTTAAAGCATTTTAAACAGAGGATAGATTCTGTTGATGTATTTTCAAACATCTTTTTCTTAATTTCTCAGATTTATGGCCTGAAAAGCATCGGGCCTTCAAAATAAAATCAAAGAAATCTGGTCTCTTATTTTTTTAAATCAACATCTGGACAACCTGTGGTGAAACTGTCATAATAGTAAAATATAAGTGTTTATGTATTTTATTAAACTTAATCCAAATAGCTTTTTTTAAATATTCAAATATTTGAGTTTGAGTGATTAAAATTAAAACTCTGTTGTTTTAGTGGAAAAGAAAGTGAATAAAGAATAAAGCGACATGAATGGAGACAGAGCAGCTGTTAACATCTGGGCACGTTTCATCTTTTAATTCACACTTGTATATCTTTTTTTTAACTCCATACGTCAGGAAATGTTAGTTACTTTTGCACAATTTTATATAAATAAATTAGCAGCGTTATTTTGTCCAAAAGAAGAAAAATAAAATAAAAATGAGGATAAATGAAGCAACAACAGTTTGATCCAAAGAGCAAAGAGACGGAAGAGTTTTTAAAAGCTTCAGACAGGAAGTTCGTAAAAACCGCAAATGTTTGGAAATCAAGAACAATATTTCAAATAACGCGAAATCTACACGTGATGTCCTCAGTTTGGTCCCGTCTGCGTATTTACATGGGGGGGGGGGTCAGTTTGTCTCTTCATCCTCCTCCTCCTCAGCGGCGCGTCTCCAAACACATTAGGTGTTAATACTGCGGTTCCTCCTGCAGAGAAACGTGCAGCTTAACGAGTCACCGAGTCTCGTGTTGACGCTTGAAATTAGTGTTTTTTTAAATTTTCCTGTAAAGAAGAAGAACACGACGAAGCCTGAAATCATCTGACACAACAAATCGGTTTCAGTTCAAAGGGTTCCTGGAATCCAAACGTCATTTTCAGTGATTAAAACCAAACTCCGTTGGGAAAAAGTGGAATTTTCTGAACGCACTGCCAGTTTCCTCACAGTTGCGTTGTCAGACTCAAACATGAAATTAAAACATTTGTTAATGTGACCTTTCAAAAACGTCCGTCTTTAACAAGCAATTTGCTGCTTTTTAGATTCATGAGATGTTTCCACTTTGTTTCTGATAAAAACGAACTCACTTTAAGGCCCTGAAACAAATACAATTATAAAGGAAATCAGCAGGTTGTTTTCATCTTAAAATCTCATTTTTAGACCCAGTTTTTTCACAAGTGCACTGCAACAACATGACCATCAAGTGTTGTTATAATTAACCTAAAAGATCGGATTTCCTTAAAAATAAGTGAGAAACGAGCAGCTCACTGGCCTGAGAGGATTTCTGGATAATTTTCTCAGTTAAAGTTGTTGTTTCCTGTTTGATTTCAACCTTTTATCATGAAGTTTTTAACCTGTGTTGGAGATTAAGTGGCATCATCTCATCATTTCCGTCAGATTCTTCAGTTTTATTTGATGATAAAGGTCAAACGAGGTGTTACAGTCGCAGAAGCTGCACTTTAAGAAGTCAGATGTCTCCTTAAGATCTGATCCATGTCAAAGCAAAGGTGGGACATGTGGAGCATTTAAATAAACCCACAGATTTAATGACTTGTCTTGAGTTATTTTAAGTGCACTGCGGGAGTTTAACCGCCATTTATTTCATCTTAAATTAGATGTTTTTTTTAAATAAATGAAAGTAAAAACCTGGAACATGTTCAGATTCTAATGTTTGAAACAGTAAAAACACCAACACGGGATTCGGCCACTTGCTGAGCGGCTCGTGGTGTCAGTCAGGAGTCTTTTCTTCTTCTACGGTCTGGCCTGCTCCATCTGCTGGTGCTGACTCCTTATTGCGAAGCGGCTCACGTGCACCGGGATGGGGACGACTATTTTGGGGTTCCGGGACGGCTCCCCGGATTTGTTGTTGACGTTCCCGGCTTTGACCCGTTTCCACTTGGCGCGCCGGTTCTGGAACCAGATCTTCACCTGCACCTCGCTCAGCTTCAGCGCATGCGCGATCTGGGAGCGCTCGGTTAACGACAGGTACTTCTTGCAGTGGAACTCCTTCTCCAGCTCCAGCAGCTGCTCGCTGGTGAACGCAGTCCGCCGCCGCCGGTTCTTTCCGCCGCCGCCCGACCCGGAGCCGCCCGACCCGGAGCCGCCGCCGCCGGAGCCGTGCATGTGCGGGCCGTCGTCCAGGCCTCCGCCGCCGTCCCCGTCCTCCTTGTGGCACATGGAGGTGAGGTTGTCGTCAGAGCTGTAGTCCAAGTCACTGTCCATGGAGAAGCTCTCGTCTTTGCGGCCGCAGTCGTCCTCCTTGGAGTCTTCTTTACTGTGTGCTCTGACTGGGAGGAAGAGGAGGGACACGTCAACATCTTCATCATCATCACAAAACCAGAAACTTTATTATACAGAAAAATAAAAGTATAAACATTAAAACGGGTTAAAATAAAATCTTCCACAAATCGAAACGAGAAATTGTGTTTTGTTTTTCTACCTGATATGATTTTGTTTTATGCTTGTTTCCAAAATAAATCCTAAAGATTTTAACCTTCATTAGAAATTAGTGACATCGTCATGTAATCATTTCTGTCCAAAATATAAAAATATCTACTTTGTTTGTAAAGATAAAAAAAAAAAGGTGCGTCAAACTGTCCTAAATGTCTCCTTAAAATCAGATTTACGGCAGAAAAAGACTCCACAGGATGGAGAGAAAACATCCATAAAACTCTTTAAAATGGACTTCATTTTAATAATAATACGTTTTTATATAAAGTCAAGTTTTTAAATCTCTATATTAAATTGATTCTGAGTGGAAATAGTTTTATTTTGACAGGAAATGTTTGTAAATTTAATTTAAAGTGAATTAAGGGGGGGGGGGGCATCCTGTCCCGTCCCGTCCCGTGTCAATATCCATCATCAGATCATATCAGTGTTTGGATCAGAGCGGAAAACACGCGCTCTGCGGGGACTTTTATTTTTCACGCGTAATTACGCACGGAGCGTCTCCGCGCGGCCCGTTCCTGAAACACGTCACATTCAATCACAACGAAAATATTCAAAAGTGTCTGTTTGATATCAGGAGCCAATAAAAGCTCAAACTGTCAGCTGTTAGAAATAAACTTAATATTAGAGATTAAATTCATCTTTATCTGCTGAAATGTTGATTATTATTAGAATATTTTTATGAAAAAACACGTTTCTGCATCAGTTACAGAATAATTTATGAGTTTCTTTATTATTCAGATTTAAACTCTAAACAGAAATATAGAATGTGTTTGATTTTAATGTTTTTAGTCTCAAAGTAAAACTGCATTTAAAAGTGGAAAAAGAAAAACATTTTGTAAAATAATTTGGACATTTCAGTGCCATAAAAACACGATTAAGTATTAAAAACTTTATTTTAACAAGTAAACAAACCCCGCCAATACGATTCAGCTGTTTAAGGTTTTCTTATTTATTTTCATTTTAAAGGTTTTAATAAAATGAACATTTATTTAGCTTCTTCTAATAAAACAATTAGAACATGTTGAAAATGTGAAGATGTTTTCACAGTAAAATCAACCGGTGTGTCACCAGTTTTTCTTATATTTTAAGACCAAACATGAAGTCAGAGTGTTTCAGGGTCTGCGGCTCCGGTTGATCCCGTGTAAACGCGCCGTATTGACCCCGGACTTTGAGCCCTGTCTCGGCTTAAACAGGATGAGTGACCCGCCTACCTGTGGATGTTTGCACCGACGTGTCCGTGTCGTGGAAAGCCTGCAGCGCCGCGGACTCTTTCCCCTGCAGGAAGCTCTTGCCGTCCTCCGCGTCCAGCCGCAGGTCCTGAGTTTTGTCGAAGACCGCGTGCAGCGCCTGCGAGCCGAACTTCCTGGCCGCCTCCTGGTGCTGCTGGGACGGGGAATAGCCGCCGGGCAGCGACGCCATGAGAGTGGAGGTGAGCGCCATGCCCTGCGTCAGGCCCTGCGCCAGGCTGGAGCAGAAGCCGCTCTGCAGGCTGGGGATCTGCGGGTGCGGGTGGTGGCCGGCGGGGAGAGCCTGCTGCAGGGCCGGAGGCGGCGGCTGGAGCACCACCGACCGGTACGGCATGAACATCGGGTAGCCGGTGTAGACAAAGTGTCCCGGGCTGGGCTGCGGGGGCCCCCCGATCAGAGAGTCGATGCTGAAGGCGGTGGTGCTTCCGAGTGGCCGCTGCATCACCATGAAGGACGGGCTGAACGCTGCGCTCATATGAACGACCGCTGCAGCTCGGAGGAGACCGGAGAAGAAGCGCTGTGGGCGGCTGCGGAGGGACGACGGACCCCCGGTGGAGCCGCGGCTGTCACCGCCTCTCTGAGGGACCCGGAGTTCAGAGGAGCGATAATCCGATTAAATAAAACCATTCCATCGGTGCGGCGGAGGAAAGAAAGTCACGAAGAGAAAATTATCAGAAAAACTCAACTCGTCTTCTTTCTCCTTTTAGTTTTCCCACAAAAGAATATTCAGCCATAAACGCCACCGAGCTCCGGCCTGCGTCTTCCGCTGACGCACCGTGCGCACTTTGGAGAGCGGATCGTCCTGCGAGGCTCCACTTCAACTGGGACACCGGACACCGATATCACAGCACCGGACACTTCTCCTTCCCTCACCCGCTGAGACGGAGAGTGTGTGTGTGTGTGAGTGAGTGTGTGTGTGTGTGTGTGTGTCCTGCCGCTCAGCGCGCGTCCAGAGATGTTTTGGATTCAAATTGCGCTCCCCTCTGTTTAATTGCGCTGCCTTCTCCGCGCGAGCTCCGCCCCCTCGCCGCGCTCTGGCCCCTGATTGGCTGGCCGGGATGATGTGACGGCTCGCCTTTGGTCTCCTGGATGAATGCCAATTACACAAATTGGGACCACAGGCCATTTAGGAATGTGAAAACACATCATGGTAAATAATAAGCTGCATATATTCAGTAAATAATCGCTCTATGAACCCCCCTCAGCTCCTCTGTGTGTGTGTGTGTGTGTTTATACATTTAATCCAGCGAAGTGACATCTTCTAACAAAATCAGATTCATATTCAACAACAAAAGACAAACTTCTGTCTGAAATAAGCGATTTAAACTCAAAACAACCTCCCTGAACTTCTGGAATCAAGTCTCTTACTGTATAAAATGAATATCAGAGTTCATATTGATGGATTCTGCGGTGCACGTGCTCAGTGCCTGTTGTGTGCCTGGTAATCGGTATATATCTGTGATATTTGAACACGATCAGGTCGTTGACTCTGATATTTCTGCACCAAGCTGCAGGAATTATAATCATCATCATCATCATCATCTGTCTTTCATTTATAAATGTGACCCCACAATGATGTCACAGTGTCCTGCAGTGCACCTGTGCATCACCGCAGCAGGGCGCGAGGTTAAACCACTGGAGGGCAGCAAAAACAATGTTTTCTGCTGCTGTTTCGTTGCTCAACAATTCACTGAAAGTCCACATTTGCACGAGTGTAAACGTCCAGCGGTATAAAAATGTCTTTGACCGACGAGATTATGTGACGTGTTTAAGTTAATTTATAAATGTAAAGGTGTTTTTGACCATTATGAAGCCATGTGAAGAAGACTGCTAGCTAGTAAACATGGACATTAGTTATTAAAGTAGATGAACAGTAACTTACGCCACTTCCTGTCTGGCAGCTCTGCTTTGAACAGACTTTATTTATTTCTTAATTAATTAGAGACTTAACAGCATCTGAGGGGCCACGAAGGGCCCGTGTTCGTTGTGTGTCAGTTGGTTTGTAAGTTTAATTACTGTTAGTTAATTTGGAGAAATGCACCACTGAAACACAGTAAAATTATATCATGTTTTGTAGAGGAACCCTCACAATAGAGGGTGAGTTGTGGCTCACACATCCAGCTGTGGTTTCAGAGACAGCCGGTCTTAACGTTCAACCAAACTCCACCACGCATTTGACCTAAAAGTAGGATTTTAAGTTTAAAAAAATACATATTTCAGCTTAAAGATCCACCAAACTTAATGGAAATTAGTCACGTTTCTGAGATTTATCACTGACAGACAAGCTGAGAGTTAAAATCTAACCTCACTATGAAGCACATTCATATCTACAGTGATTAATGATAAATGCAGCTGCAAAAAAAAACCCCCATCAACATCTGGAACTGATGTTACAAGCCATTTCCACACCGGAGTCTCTCCTCCACAGCTCATGTTTTTGTGGCTCGGCATTTTGCGGTAGCGATTATCCTGCGATTCATCTCCTCCAAAACTGCACGGCGGCGCTTTAAATCACAATATTTGCTCGTGCGCCGGCATCAAACTCCCGTTTTAATGAATCCTGTAATGGCTTCCTCATCAATTAATACAAAACCTCGTCGATGCCACCGGCGCTGCTGCAGCGACGCAACACATCATCAGATGTAGACAGAGAGGATTCAGGTGACCTCTGACCCTGAGTGGATCTCCCAGTGGACCCCCCCGCTCTCCTGGGCTGAGTCAAGGGCACGCATGGATACCCCCCCTGCCCCCCTCCCTCCTCCTCCTCAGGGTCACTGGGACACGATCTCATTAAAGACGGCCTGATCTGCAACTGCGATGCAGACATTAAATAGCAGTATTTTTCAATTAAGGCTGACAAATTCAATCAAAATTCCATAGATTAGGATGAAATGAGGCATGGGTCATTTACAAGGGAATTTAATTGCACGGCCATTAGACAAATAGTACAGCAGTCTCTGTCTCATTATCAATCATGCAGGGGCATCAATAGTAAAAGGTTGTAAGGCAGGGGAGGGCGCGGGGGGATGTAAGTGTAAGTGTCCGTGCACGGGGAGCGTGCACGTTACAGCGCTGCCACCACCGCAGAGCAGCTAATAAATATCCTCTTTTGTACTTATAAATTATCCAGTTTAATTAACAACATGGATTATGATTGGACTATGATTTAATTAAACCTTTCCTGCATGCAAGCCGAGCACTGCGATCATCCATTATGGGCCGGGGGAAAGGGGAAGGAGGGGGGGTGAAGGTGTGGTGGTGGTGGGTG
>LKNJ01003737.1:0-44032 GCA_002120245.1 Maccullochella peelii | reverse complement strand
GGGCGTTATGACAGGGCGGGCACGGGGCTACTGTGAACACTGTTTCCACTGTCAAGTTACGTCCAACAGATGGCGCTAATTTTACTACCGATCACCTTAAAAACACCACAGAGGAGGGCCGCTTAAAAATGTAAACAATGCACACACAGTTTTTCGAAACTGGAAGGACTGTGTGGGGACCTGCACAGATGGGGTTCAGGCAATGGCTGGGAAACGAGGGGGGCTGCAAGCGCTTGTCGAGCGCGTCGCTCCTGACGCGCAGTGGACGCACTGCCTTATACACAGAGAAGCGCTCGCGTCCAAACAGCTGAGTGCTGAACCGAGTGATGTAATGACAGACATCATTGCCATGATGAACTACATTAAAACAAGACCCGTCAAAGCCCGGTTTTTGCTGCACTGTGTGAGGAAATGGGCTCTGATCACACAGCTGTTTTGTTCCACAGCGTGTCACAGGGTAAAGTTTTATCCAGGGTGTTTGAACTGCAGGATGAGATCCAAGTCTTCTTGGAGGAGGAGGGTAATGATCTTGCCCACAAGTTTAGTGATAACAACTTTCTCATGAAACTTGCATACCTCAGTGACATCTTTCAAAAACTCAATGAACTAAATCTGCAGATGCACCAACACACACCTTACACATCTGGCAGATAAAATCACATAAAAAAAAATAATGAAAATAATTTAAAAAAAAAGTTTGGGAACCACTAAGTTAAACGGAGACAACAGTTATTGGGGATGTCGTCACATATTAAACTAGATCTGTAAGCACTTTGTTAAATTTCCCAAATATGATTTATAGCCCATACCGATTGTTATTCAGGAACCACAACTAAATAACTGATTCAATCCCNGAGTTAACCGCTGTGCTAAACCTGCCGACAGAGTTGAGTTAAACGGAAGTTCTAAATATGGAGAGAGAATGGGGGAATCGCCATTCAAAAAACATAGGTTGTATTGGCGTTGTTCTCACACCTGGAATCGAACCCTGGTCTACTGTACCCAAACCAGCAGAGTTAACCGCTGTGCTAAACCTGCCGACAGAGTTGAGTTAAACGGAAGTTCTAAATATGGAGAGAGAATGGGGGAATCGCCATTCAAAAAACGTAGGTTGTATGGGCGTTGCTCTCACACCTGGAATCAAACCCTGGTCTCTTGCACCCAAACCAGCACAGTTAACCGCTGTGCTAAATCTGAGGCACCAGATTGTCACACGCACAGCTGATATTGATAAACAAATTAAACATCAGTTTCTTCTTCTATATGTTTTTACATGCACAGCTGATGTTGATAAACTGATTAAACCTCCATCAGTTTGTTCCTCTGTTCTGATTGGTGGATATATGTAGAGCTATTTTTGGCAGTATTGTGACCTCTGTGCTTTTTAACCTTTAATAAATTCAAACCTACCTCTGTCTTTCTCTCTCTCTCTCACAGACACACACACACACACACACACAGTAACACACTAACACACACACAAACTGGTTTTCTATCTTTGTGGGGATATTATACTACTTCTGCCTTTTTCTGCTACTTCTACTTCTGCTTCAGCCTTTACTACTTCTACTAATATCTCAGCCTGTTTCTACTACTTCTAATACTTCTCCTTCAGCCTTTAACGTACTTTTCACATATTTGTATTTTCAGCAGTGTTTTGCAAATACATTTCAGCTTTCAGCATTCCCATGCATTTTCTGCAGGAAATGCAATTTTTCTAGTAAAGATGTGTTATTTTTATAAACCCAACTTGTCATGTGATCGCTAGTTAAAGACCACACTGTGTGTGATGGTTTAATTATTTATTAGGGCTGCACTGATAATTTTTTTTTAAAATGAATCTGCANCACACACACACACACACAGTAATACAATACACATACAAACACAAACACATAGACAGTAATACACACAGACAAACAGGTTTTTCTATCTTTGTGGGTATATTACTACTTCAGCCTGTTTCTACTACTTCTACTAATACTTTTCCTTCAGCCTTTAACGCACTTTTTCACATATCTGCATTTTCGGCAGTGCTTCCAATTCTGGCAATTCATTTCACATTTCTAAATTTTCAGCAGTGTTTTGCAAATTCATTTCAGCTTTCAGCATTCCCACGCATTTTCTGCAGGAAATGCAATTTTTCTAGTTAACATCAGCTGTGTGTGTAACTAATGTTGCCTGAAAAGTGCTCAGTCATTGAGACAGAGAGAGAGAAACCTGTAAAAGTTTCACTCAGAAAAGTCACCATCATTCAAAAACCGTAGCTCGTATCTGTGAAATGACTTTACTGTCAGCACCAGGAGGCATTGCTGAACATGTTGATGTAAAAATTGTGTGGGCAAAGTTTAAAAAAAAGGCAGAGAAATCACAGTTTCAAAACACCTCTNCTGTTAAACTTGCTCTCGTTTCCACAATTTTCACTCTTCATACATAATTTCACCTCAGAACGTAGACAAACTTGTCCTGGTTCACATCATGTAACTATTTAAGCCATAGGACATACAGTTTTTGAACTGTCTGCCTCCAAGCATCAGAAAATCCTTCAACTGTCTTATTAACTCTAATGATATTTTGTCTCCTATGGTCTTGAGCAAAACACAAATAAGAGGTGTTTTGAAACTGTGATTTCTCTGCCTTTTTTTTAAACTTTGCCCACACAATTTTTACATCAACATGTTCAGCAATGCCTCCTGGTGCTGACAGTAAAGTCATTTCACAGATACGAGCTACGGTTTTTGAATGATGGTGACTTTTCTGAGTGAAACTTTTACAGGTTTCTCTCTCTCTGTCTCAATGACTGAGCACTTTTCAGGCAACAGTTAGTTACACACACAGCTGACCGAGAGAGAGACACCAATAAAAGTTTCACTCAGAAAAGTCACCATTATTAAAAAATTGTAGGTCGTATCAGTAAAATGACCTCACTGTCAGCACCAGGAGGCATTGCTGAACATGTTGATATAAAATTGTGTGGATAAAGTTAATAAAGGCAGAGAAATCACAGTTTCAAAACACCTCTCATTTGTGTTTTGCTCAAGACCGTAGGAGACAAAATATCATTAGAGTNCCTGTAAAAGTTTCACTCAGAAAAGTCACCATCATTCAAAAACCGTAGCTCGTATCTGTGAAATGACTTTACTGTCAGCACCAGGAGGCATTGCTGAACATGTTGATGTAAAAATTGTGTGGGCAAAGTTTAAAAAAAAGGCAGAGAAATCACAGTTTCAAAACACCTCTTATTTGTGTTTTGCTCAAGACCATAGGAGACAAAATATCATTAGAGTTAATAAGACAGTTGAAGGATTTTCTGATGCTTGGAGGCAGACAGTTCAAAAACTGTATGTCCTATGGCTTAAATAGTTACATGATGTGAACCAGGACAAGTTTGTCTACGTTCTGAGGTGAAATTATGTATGAAGAGTGAAAATTGTGGAAACGAGAGCAAGTTTAACAGGAATTTTCAAGACGATTTTACAGCTGCCTTCCACTCTAGGCGATGATGTCACCCACTCTACCTTTAAACATTCCGCCCCACACACACCCATTATAAACTCAGAAAAGGNCTGAAAAAAGCATAAAACTAAAACTGTGATTTATCAAAAACTGTAAAAGATATCAAAAAGTTGAATACAAGTCTAATAGCTGAACATCTTGTGACCTGTTTAAAGTTTAAATGGAGTCTGTAGCTAAAAGTATGCGGAAGCAGTAACATTTCAAAACAGAGCAAGTTAAAGAGGGTTCTCCATTGACTTACATTGTACATTTTTTTGAAAAAACCTTGATATTTTAAAAAGTATAAAATGTATTAAAAAGTTAAATACAAGCACACGTGCCCTTAAAGAGCTGAATGGCTTCTGTAGCTGAAAGTATGCTGAAGTAGTAGGCCAGAGAAAAATGTACGGAAGTAGAATAAGAAGAAGAAAAAAATAAAGAACAGGATAACAATAGTGTGAATGTTGAATCAGCATTCCCACTAATAATAAAGAACAGGATAACAATAGTGTGAATGCTGAATCAGCATCCCCAGTAATAATAGCATAAATGTCCTTAAAGAGCTGAACATTTTGATAGTTGAATGGTTTCTGTAGCTGAAAGTATGCTAAAGCAGTAGACGACCGAAAAAACGTATGGAAGAAGAAGAAGAAGAAGAAAAAGAAACCTTAGAATAACAATAGTGTGAATGCTGAATCAGCATTCCCACTAATAAAGAACAGGATAACAATAGTGTGAATGCTGAATCAGCATTCCCACTAACTAATTCTTAGTGGTAAAATAAATTGGAAATCACACTGTAGAGCTGTTGATCCCACACACACACACGCACACACAAACTGTACCTGGAAGCTTCATGTAGTGTTGCCATGGTGATTATCTGTGGCTGGAGACCCTTTACCTCCTCTAGCGGAGACACCAGAGGTGTTTCAGACATTTCTAGGGGAGGCAGATGCAACTCATCCGAAGACACACGCCTGGGAGATTTCAGCCAGAGCGGCTGCAGCCTGGGGCTTTGCTGTTTGGGATGCTCTTCATCAGAGCCCTCCTCTTCCTGCTATGTAGACACACGCAGAGAGATCACTAATTTGTCAGAGTAAACATTTGACAAAAAATAAGTGAACCATTCAAAAGCAGAGGGTAGCGATGCTTGTCAAGCCTGAATACAGTCTGTTTTTACTAGCTCTATTCAGCCTGTTGGGAGTTAGTCATGGTATGGTTCGTATTTCAGTTAATTAGCTACCTAGTCTCAGAACAGCAAGATTTGAAATGATGAGTGAAACCAACTCACCTTGAATATTAGTTATTGGAATAAGTTTCAGCATTATCTGTCTTGTCCTTGCTGAATGAACTCTTGCTGAATAGTTTGGTGTAGCTCTTGTATCTGGCCATTAGACGGCACTAGAGTGACACTCTTCTGTATTGGCCTCAGAAGCCATGGTTTGTGTAGTTCTAGAGATCCCATCCCTCTCTACAAGACAATCCTCTCTTATTCAAAATTCAGTATTAGATATTAACTCACAATAGTCGTAATGACTGTTGCAGCACCAGAAGACAACAACAGCTGCTTGAGAAGGCGGTACCGATCGTAGAAAGGTTTCATCAGAGTCCGCTCCTGCCTGGTACTCTGAAGACAGACAGATAGAAAGAGACACAAACATGAGCCACTTTGTTATTGGTGGCAATATACAAACAGTTAGAAAGAGAAACCAATGATGTTAGGAGAGGGAGAAGGGAACAAAATTGAAAAAAAAGTGAAGCCACCAAGTAAAAAATAAGAGATAAGAGATAAACACGTAAGGGAGTCATCAAGGCTGGTCTTACTGGTCGTCCGTGCAGATTCTCAAAGTAGAGCAAACACTTCTGCAGGCTGGTCTTCTCCATAGTCATCTGGAAATGGGACATTTCCTGCACATACAGTCACAGTGAAAACTGTTAGCAGGTAATCAGTCCTTTTATCCAGGGTCAGTAACACACAGATTCTCCCTCCCAGCCAAGGGAATCAGACCAGCAAACCTATATTACGATATCTGCGTGTGTGTGGTGAAAGCATTTCTGTAGTACCAACCTTAATGCTGTCAGGCAGGCCCAGTTCTCGTCGTCTTTCCTTCAGTCTGTTGGTTATAATGTTGACTGTTTCCTCCACATTTGGCTTGGTGTTGCTGTTATTGTTAAGTTGCTGCAGTTCAGTCCCTGTTAGTGCTGTCTCCCTCTGGTCAATGTTGGTCTTGCATGTTTCAGCTGATGGGTTGAAGCCTCCCTGTCCTCTCGGCCCCGCTTCTCCTGACTGCCTCAGCTTCAGCTCTAAAAGAGGACAGCAGTTCAGAAAAATATGGTGACATGAAAACAGGGACCACGTGAATCTAAAATGTGGACTTTGGTTCTCTGGTAAACATATTGGTATTGTTGCAATACCACTCTTCACTAACCACTAACTTTCTAATATTTCACAAAATAGCAAAGTTAATATATAATAATATTCCAAAGCAGCAGAACTTTCTTTATTCTTCTTTTCTACCCCATCACGACCCCTCAGACTTATATGGTGAACCTATGGAAGGGCCAGACCCCTAGATTGGGAACCACTCGACTAAACTAACTGTATATAAAGCAGTTAAAACTAGCTCCACCTCGACCTGCTACAACAGAAAAATGGTACTTACACATTGATGCATCATTATTAACTAATAATCTAATAATGTCACATATTATAATATGTCAGTCTGCAGAATGAGTACTTTTGCTTTTGATACTTTAAGTACATTTAGCTGATAATACTTCTGTACGTTTACTTAAGTAGGATTTTAAATGCAGGCCTTTAATTGTAATGGAGTACTTTTACATGTTGTACTTGTACTTTTACTCAAGCAAAGACCTGAATACTTCTTCCACCACTGCAATCATTAATAAATGTGTTTGAGTGTGTGCTTATAGCTATGTAAATGACCTTTAAGCTGCTTGCGACTCTTGATGAGCTCCTTCATCAGTCTGGCCACCTCTGGATGCGCTGTCTTGTCGTTGTGGGCCGGCTGAAAAAAGCAACAACAAACTCACATCACTGACAGAACTTTTTTTTAACTTTACTTTAGGTCTGGGTGGGTTCTAATTTTTACCAATATTTTTTTGTTCTGTAGCAGCCCTATCAACCAGCTGACTAAGGATCCATTGTGTAACAAAATGTAATGTTTCCTTTGCACCAGTAGAGGGAGTAATTCACTCTAATACAATGTTTGTGGTTGGCATTCATGACATCATTTTAGAACTTAAACATAACTAATTCACACCCAGCCAGGCAAAGACAAAAAAACAAGAAAAAAGGAAAACCCCTCCCATGGCTCTGTGAGAGCTGGCTATTGGCTTTGGAAAAAAGGCAACACTGAGCTTCACACTTTGAGGAAATAACTTCCAATCCAATCATGACTCAAGAGAATCCAGCTGACCAAGCAGATCTGATTTCCTCCCTCACCTTATAGTGCTTCTCCTGTTCAAAACGCTCCTCAAAATGCCTGATCCTCTTCCTCAGGGTGTGAATGTGTCTGTTGAGCATTGAGATGGACACAGAGCCCTCGTCTGGCTCTGTATGGACACTGCTGCGAGCCCTGGACATAGAAAAGTATACAACTCCCTGATATAATGACTCATACTCATACATGTTAGCCATTCAGAAACCTTCCACTCTGCATCTGTGTCGCAAAAACACTGTGATATTTTCAAAATAAAGTTAGTGAGGAAACAGTTATCTTACATGCTTATGTGCTGTGAGCACGGTGGAGAAGGGGCTGCATCAGGGTCTAGGTTGTAGCGCAGACTGTGACTGAGGTTAGGGCAGCGTGGCGAGGGAATGGGGCAGTCGCTTGTCGTGAAACGAGAGAGGAGTGGGCTTGTGTTAGTGCATGGTGGGCTTGGCAGGGTGTCATTTACCAAAATCCCCTCCGAAAGAATGACAGTGGAGAGGACAGGACTGGACTCTGATGAATGAGGGGATGGGGTGTGTACTGTAAGAGAGAGGAAGGACAAAATATTAACTGATATCTATAATAATCATGACCTTTTTATTTGAGTCAATAAAGGAGGATAGATGTGACTCAATTAAGAGATGTGAGAGAGGGAGAAAAAGGGCAGAAAGGGGAGGGAGGAAGAAAACAAGGAGTAAGGAAGGGAGAGAAAGAGAGGGAGACAAAAAGGAGGAGAGTGAAAGACAGACAAAAAGCTCTTTCCTGCATATGTAACATCTCTCCTGGGTAAAATTTTACTTGGTTTATCTGTGACAGTAAGCAACACATCGGAACGGTTTTCATTTTTAGCAGTGCAACTTGCAATGTTTAGCCAGAACAGAGCCAGACATAGAAATAAAGGAGGACAGCAAAAAAATATGTAAAAAATCTACATTAGTGTCTAGATTTCAAAGTATGACATATTATTTCAATATATGTACCAATTCATTGTGTCATAGGCGGCTGTGCACTGTGCAGTGATGCAACAGTAACGGCATCGTACCTTGGTGCGCTGTTATCAAGAAAAGACACACCCGCTGTCAAGATTTATTTATTTAACATGCACCAAAGGAATTACAGCAGCTAGGATGCTCTGAATGAAAACAGTTGATGAATTAGATATTATAAATAAAGGCACTAATACAGTATATATGAAGTATGGCTCTTGCACTGACAGGGTTATGGGTTTGATTCCCAATGAGACCCCCCAAGCTGAAAGTACTGTACTGTGAGGTGCTTTGGACAATAGAATTCCCTAAATTAATTTATGACAAAAGTAGATACATTTAAATGGCAATGGGCTTTTACAACATTTTCCAACACTGGAAGGTGAAAAACTTTTAACATTTCAGTATATCAGCACTTCATTGCTGTTGTCTTACCAGGCTGTGATGAGTCGTCCGTGTGCTGATCCTGAGCTGGTGGTGACTGTGGCGAGTGGAGGAGCAGCTTGTGGGTCAAATACAGGTTCTGCTCTTCAGTAGAAAGAGGCTGCTGCTGGGCAGGTAGGTTATCCTGAGCTTGGGGGTCTACCGGTGCTGGCAAGGGTCCCAAGTCAGCCTCCAGGGCTTGTAGCTTGAGGGAGGGGCTCTGGAAACAGAAGCAGAACATGGCTTCAGGGATGCAGACGGGCAGGGACAGGAGAAGTCAGAAAGATGTGTCGTAGTTTTCGCAGAGGTAGTCTTCAGCGTTTCACATGCTGCTCAGCAATCTTGAGACGTCCTGAAAAACCATTTTACTCTCTCCTATGAAAAGAAATATTCTGGCACTGAAGCGTGGTTGGGCAGAGGGTTGCAAGAAGAGGTGAGATGAGCGTTTGCCTTGTCCTTCTGAGAAAGGAATGAGTCTATGAGCAGGCTGCTTTTGGGGGTGGCTGAAGTACGAGGAACAAACTTCTCAAAATCTTCCAAAGCTCCCAGTCAGTTACAAAAGCAGATAAAGATGGTCATTACAAGCAGCACATCGGTATTTTCAGTAATGCAAAAAACGACTTTCCTCAGCTCTCCTCAGGTCTCTGTGCGACTAGAAACTAGTCAGCCAGCCAGAAATTCAACCAGCTGGACAAGAATCCCGCTGAATTTTGTCAGTAAGTGAGTTCGATCTCTATCATGCATCAGCATCCAGCGTGGGATCCCTGATGAGCAACATGCTGTAATTCCATTAGCAGTATCGCTGTGATTCCCAGATCACCTGATCCGTGTGTTTGTGTGGGTGTATGATCCGTGTGTTTGTGTGGGTGTATGAGAGTATAGCTTGCCCCCAAAGAGAATCCCTAAATCCACATGGTTTTCCCTCTGACCGGCATTCCCTGGCACTTCTGCCGCTGATCTGCCTCCACATGGATTATTCATAATGCACAGAAGAAGGGGGGCGGTGGGAATACCGCTCAAGTCGGTGCGTGTGGTGTGGGTGTGTGTGTGCAAGGGAGGATAGAGGTACTGTATATGACGAGGCGTTTCCACGGCAACGTTGTCAGACCGAGCTAAGGAGTCTATTTGATGAGCTGCTGGAGTCACGTAACGGTTTGCCTCGGTATGAGTGTGTGCGTGTAGGTGTATATGCAATGAATTCTGATGGTGCTACGCAGAGTGAAAAAAATAAATTGTATTTGAGCCGTATCAAAAACATTCTGGGCTCAGTGGGAAGGTTGGAAGATAATGTAGTTTGGTTTGGTTTGCTTTTTTTCCTCTTCATTTAGAGGCTTTGACATCATTCTCAGCATCATCATCAACAGCAGCAGCAGATAAGGGCTCGGCTTCTTTCTAACCCTCCTCGGCTGTTCATTCATAAAAAAAAAACAACAACACTGCTTTGTGCGTCACACAGAGGAGGTGGAAGGATGGAAGGGAGGGAGAAGGAGTGAGGCTGTTATTACTGAAGCAAAACACCCACAGGCAAGCAAGCTCACACCTAGCAATACACATACAGGTGTACACACAAACACACACAATCACTGGAGGTATCAGCGGTCCTGTTGTCATAGATACCCTAATCCTAAAGAAAGTGTTAATTTGTGTTTCTAAAAAGACTGCGAAAGGAAGGAAAACTTACGTCATAGCTGTTGTTCCTGCCTCTGCAATCATTGTGTCTGTCAGGAGAACCACTACATCCTCCTCCTCTTCTCCCCTGAAGGAACAGACAGCATACGCACTGATGAAGTCTCATTCCTGAAGCCCACTTACTGACAAACGCCAGCGTGGGCACACACCCATGAACACACAGAAATGTAGGTCACAATGACACATATAGAGAGATAATGAATTTCTTTCCTTTTATCTTTTTCAACAGACCCAGTTAGTTTTTCATCAACAGTTAAAACGAGTTTCTTTAACAAAAGAAAGTCAAGATTAATATATTTTCAAGTTTAATTTATTTTTAAAGTAAATCATTGGTCCAGGTTGGATAGCAATTATCCTCTTTATTATCATCATCCAGCTGTGTGACCCTCAAAACTAAAAAGGGCATCCTGAGTGTATAAATCTTGTTTTATTTTATGGGTTAATCTGGTAATTCCGTTGTATGTCAATCCTGGGGTCAATGAAGACTAGCAGCACAACCGTTTAACATATTACCTTTTTTCTCTTCCTGTGCTGGAAATTAAACTTTTATCTAAAATTTTAGGTGGACTGGCTTAACTTTAAGGCTCTCTCAGTGGTGGTTTTTGCGTGCATTAGTGCATTTCATTTTGCTAGCTCACAAGCCTGAGGCTACAACTCTCTGTCCTGGCTATGACAGAAGAATCCTCCCTAGCTAGAAATTAAATGAGAGCCTGTGGAAATAATTTGAAGATGGCAGCCATACGCTTCACAAAGGCCTGTTTACCTTCAACTCAGACACCATGTTTTTGTCTTCTGTCTTGTACTCCATGCAGCACAGCATCCTGAAAAACAAAATTCTGTTAACAACAGGCAAATACTATATATATATAAAAATAAAAAAACCTCAAAATATCTAACACTGTTTCTCCCTCTGGTTCACAGTCCATGTAATGTTAATTAACACTGTGCTCTGTCTGTATTCATTATCAATACTGTATCAAACCTGCTCACAGGCAGGCTTTGAGGTCAGACGATCATCTGGCACTGCCATTAAGGTTATTGCTTATTCACGTCTGACACTAATGAGGCATAACTGAGATGACCTGTCCTGTGGCTCTGTGGAGGCAGTGCAAACAAAAAGCCAGCGAGCCACCATGCTAGGTCAGCCTAATTCGGCTCCACGTGAGCCCCCATGGTAAGTCAGTGTTATTTGGACTGGAATCATGTCAAAACCATGACTGTGAGCAGCACACTGCTCCAATAACCCACTCTTCAGCTGACTGCAGGGCTGAGAGATGAGCTGAACTGAGAGGAACCAAGCAGGAGTGGAATAGGGACAAAAACAACTGTAGCATCCAAAGGAATCAGATACAATTAAACCTGATAAACTTTAACTGCTCCAAAACTGCTAACACAGCCCCTTTAATTAATGGTTATTCTCTTTGACTTGAGATAGTGTTTTAATCTCAGTTCAATTTGAAATAGCTGATTTAAGAAAGTGTGAAATTAGGTATTTTTATTCCACTTGGATGTTATATGTCAAGACCAATGAACAAACAGTTGCTGCTATAAAAACAGTACAAAGCAGAAACAAAGCAGAAAAACACAACTTCAACAAAATGTCATCTCGTGTATTCTTCATGCAGAAAATTCTTCTCACCTCTCTGTGTGCTGAGTCGGTGGTTGGCTTTTGCTCTGTGATTCATTCGCTATGCAGCAGTCTGAAATAGATGATGTCTGCCCTGCATCTGTGGAAGCCTGAAAAACAATTCAGTCCATGTCATATAACCTTTCAGTCACACAATGATCTAAAAGATTTTCCACTTTAAGAATTAAAAGCATTATAGTGCTTTGCTACTTCATTTAACACTACACATTCCACAGAATGTATTTTGTAGCACTTGCAGGAGGCAGCAGCTGATTGTAATTCTATTATTTTTGTTCATTTCCCACATTTGTATAGATCTAGAAATAAATGTGAAAGAACATAGAAACAGTTGTCAGTGATTGATATTCGCAGCTAGAGATGTTGAGTGCTAACAGCCAGAGACTCTGTTTAATGAGCTAAAAAAAAGGAGAGAAAGGAAGAAGAAGGAAAAAACTAAGAATATGAGAGAGAAAAAAAGAGAAAATCAACAATGCACACCTTTAAACAGTCGTCTTTGATGGGTGAGAAAGGTGTCCTTCTATTCTCTACCTCGCCTACTTCTTCCTCCTCTTTCTCCTTTGATATGGAGGTTAAAGGTGGCATCTTGTACTGTGAAAAGGTCCTGTTGATAAAGAAACACAAATGAAACTGTAGAGGAGTAACACAATTCCTAAATGTTGTATCATTGAAAAAGTATTGTACATTTGAGTTTTGAGAAAGGCGAAAACATAACATTCAGGTGAAAACATAATCTGTGTGTGAAAAAAGGAAAGCCAAAGGGAAGAAACGCTGACCCTTGTGTAGTACATCCCAACTCCGGTGGCTCTCCCTGGATGCTTTGGGATGGTCTGCCCTGTAGCGGGTGTTGCTCTGGCCCTGGGTCAGTGAGGCAGGACAGCACACAGCCTGCCTCTGTACTTTCACTGCTCTCCTCCATAGCCTCCTGGTCTGGAATCAGCTTCTCAATGTCAGTGCTGACGTCAGAGATGGTTTCACAACCCTGCGGCAGTGTGTCAGGACTATGGAGGGACAGACAGAGAGGGAGAGTGATATAAACAGAGTGGTGCACACACAGGAGGAGATAAGGAGAAAAGGAAATGCCAGTTTCTAATGAGGCATCTTTTACAAAGGTTGTAACTAAAGGCTTTATTAATGGTTAATAAATCACTTACTAATGCTTAATGGATCAGCAATACGTCATTAATAACAACTACTATTCTGCAGCTACAAATTAAATTAAATAAAGTCCTTCTTAGGGTTCTTATATTAATAGGGAACAAGGGCTAGCTAGAAAGACAGTGTCCAGTGTTTCAAAGCAAATGTCTCACTGGAGGAGGATGAAGGGATTTTTCACAACCTGGTAACCCAAAGTTAGTATTTTATTCATGATTTATTTCTGATCTATAAAGCATTAGTAAAATATTTATTAACCATTCATACAATTTACAATACAATGTGTTACAATGTATGAACCCTTTATAGAGGGTGCCTTATGAGAAAGTGGTACAGAAAAGGTGAAAATGGCAAAAAGAAAGAGAAAAGAGAGAGACAAACAATGAAAAGGAAAACAGTTTGAGAGAGAAGAGGAAGGGGGGGCATCAAGGATAACAAGGAACTTTTCTAAAGCAAGTAACTCACTATCACTATCCTCATCCATATTTAAAGATGCTACAAATTATATCCAGCTGCAAAAAACGCCTGAAAAGCCGGCAGTTACAACGAAAGTACAAAGAGTCGTTGCTATGGAAACGATACGCCGTCTCGTCTAGTCGCTTTGGTGCAAACCGGCAGGTATCAGAACGTTGTAGACCCGGCGCATTGCAAGTAGTTCGTCGCGAATCTTTGGTCTGAACTGGGTTACTGCTACGTCTCATGAAGCTCTAATGAGCTGCTCCCAGCAAAAACATGCACAACTGATTTGCCGTGACGTGAACCAAAAACAGCCCATCGGTCACGTACTTGCTTAAAGCGGCGTATGACTCCAGAGCTGTAACCTACAGCAGATGGGTCAGTACAGCGGCAGCAAGACACTAATGATAGCTGCTCAGGCTACGAGTCAAAGAGTGAATCAAGCAGACAGCAGCCTGCGTTATGAACATGAATTACTTTTCTGCTTCAAGTTTCCCTTCCTCAAACATCCTTCATCTTAACAGAGCTTGGTCAGACATAGCAAAAACAAATCTAACTTTGAATGGATAACTAGGAGAGACAGACAACAGTAAGTGTAATATAAACACTGTAAAGTGATGCACAAATTAGCCCCTGCTTCTCAAACCACAGATTTCTTTGTTGGTACATAACAGCATGCTAAGAATAGTTTTATGCATTATTGACCACTGCCCTAAAGCAGCTACATTTCTCTTCTGGGTCTAAGACCGCCTTGCAACGCTGTCTCACTCACTTGTGGAGGACTGTAGACCCATGGTTGTTGCCACTGACGCTGAAGCAGATGAGACAAGAAAACATCCTTTGCCAAAACGTCTAAACTCACAGCAATCTAGCATTACATGTGACGGTGAACTGCTTGCTGCTTTGGAGGGACGGAGAAAGCCAAAGACATAAAGAAAAGGAGAGCACAGATGTTGAGGACTTGATGGTCAACAACACGAGTGACACCCGGAGGCAGAGAGCTGACCCACTCCCTTCAATTACCCGTGCTCACACACACACACACACACACACACACACACACACACACACACACACACACACACACAAGCGCACGCACATAGACACATACAGCAGCACTTAGTCATATTTGGGGTCAACAATGCCAGTTCTAGCACTGTAATAAAGGTGGAAATAGGCCAGAGAGGCTGAGACACACAAATTGCACATAGCTGCATACACTCACACTCAAACACATCAGTTCTAACGCTGACGGATATGCACAATCAGAATAACTGCTGAGAAGTTCAATAGTGAATTTAAAAAACGTGATTACTTAGAGAAGATTATTCATGTGTACAGACCAACAAACCCCATTATATGAAATGTATTTCTTGACCTACATATTTAGACTTGATCTGAAAATTGATCATTTCAGGAATACATGAAATTACTGACGTGAAAGCTTATTGAAAAGCCTCTGTCCTTCTTCTTGGAATTAAATCTGGGTTTTTGAAATATTATCTCGTGCAACTGGTAAGAGACAGAAAACAGACACTCAAACCCTTTGTGGGTATAATTAGACTAGAATCAATATGGACTGTGACGTTAGTGAGAAGCATAGAGGTACAGACATGGCCAGACGGAACAGCATGCAAATGCCAGACATGTTTGGAGAAAGGACAACATCCCAGTGACAAATCCCAGTCTGATGTGCAGAAGCAAATAACCGAAAAGGGCCCCATTCTTGCTATGTATAAATAAACCTAAACCATGAGATAGGTGGCTACTTGTTTTGGATCCTGTACTGCTGCTCTTGTCATGAGTAATAAATAAAAAAAATACAAGAACAACATACATTTTCACACCCCAACATTTACTGTAGTTATTTGATATGGACCCCCTCATTTAGATGAAGAAACAGGGCTTGCAGTAACAAGAAAAGAGGATATTAGACCTAGAAAGACAGACAGTTGGAATGATGCAGCATCTTATCCCTGCTAAACAGATGAGAGTGGGAAGCTGTTAGATGAAAAATTATTGATATTTGTTTGCCCTATGAGTGCTAAAAAAACAAACACTTAGAAGCGGTGAGAACACACATGGATATACTGTATCTTCTACTTGAAGCTTGGCCCTCTTTCTCAGCAGGTGTGACATATTTTACAGCTTAGAATCTAATATCTGTAGATGTGTGTGTGCTCATGTCTCCATGTTGTATGAAATGACCTGGGATGATGCTCCCACAGAGGGTGCTAAAGCCTGGATAAGAACTCCACATTCTATACAGATGAACCTTGCTCTGGGCTACATGGAGATATTTACTCAGTGTCTGGTTTTATTAAACAGGGTGAGGGCAAACCGATGGATGAAAACAGTCATTTAAACTGACACGTGCAGGATGTTTAATTACAGTCTAGCCACTCTGACATCTGGCTGCAATGCTGCTGCCTTTAAATATTTCTGTGACCTTCGTATCTCATTTTGCCTTTAGTCCACAAGGATTTTATTAGTAATACCTCAGGCTTGTTTTCAAATATCATCTTCATTAACCTGAATTCCACTGAGGGCAGATCTTTTTCATCACAAAGTAAACACAACCACAACGCATGTCTGCTTAAAATGACAACAAGGAAGTGTTTTTTATCTACATTAGCTTCAAGCAGAACTCCCATCTACACACAGACACAAATTAAGATACCAGACACACAACTATGTTGCATGCTGACTAGACAAAAATAGAAGATATATGAATGTAATTTAATGTCTGTTTTGCAACCTTGCTGCAACCCACATTCACAATTTAAAAATACAAAATAGCACTGTAGCCTCCAAGTTCTGAGTGGGAAAAGTTCCCCACAAGCAGATGGCTGTCAGTATGTAGATTCTGTCTGGGGGACTAATTTGCCATTGTTCCACTTCTCTGCTCCTTCAAGCAGCAAAACTGTGATGCTATTTTTATGTGCCATTAGACTTAAAGGCAAGCAACAGCGTTTTTTCCCGGTTGACTAGAGATCCTGGGTGTCACAGGTTCTGTAGGGAGGTGTTCTCTGGAGCTCTGGAGCCAACAGTGTGTTGCCACCTGCCTTTAAAGTAGGCATTTTCTTTTCAGCAACTTGTCACCTGCCCCTACTGCCCATGATATTATCAGTGAAGAGAAATCAAATAGACACAGACTGTTAAGTGAATGAATAACTGACCTGTAGTCCAATAGTCTTGAATCTCTAATTATCATAAATTTGGTCTATGTCTCCCTTTTGTAACATCTCATTAAGCCTATCTGAACCTTTAAACTTTAACTAAAGCTGTTTGAAGAAGGACCACATCACAGCACTGAAATCCAGAATCCAGAATCTCGACTTTGGTTATTGGATAATCATAGATAATGGTAATAGCTAGCATCATTCAGTGCTTGAGCATCTACTGTATGTTCTATTGAGCGTTCATACGCTTTTTCGTAAACTTGAGGCAGTGAGACATCAAAGAATACCCAAAGAACTGAAATATATCACAAGCTTGACAGAGGACTTGTGTCAAAAACAGCAGTGATCTCCTCTGATTAGATTTTCCCTTCCCCGTGGAAGCACAGCCAATGAAATGTTTAACACTAATTTAAAGCTGTAGTTTCCAGAGAAGAAATGGGACTGTCTAACAAAGCAACACAGTTTGACATCTTTGTTACTTCCATGAACAGAGTGAAAAGGACCTCCAGAGGTTGGCCTTAATTCCCTGTGAATGACGTCTCAGCCTTATCACTAATGATACAACCATCAACCTGACAACTGACTAAACAATGCTGAATATAGAGTGAAATGCTACAGGGAAAAAGGTCAGGTCCTAATTATTCCCCCAGGACAAGATATATAAAGGGAGAGGCTTGTGTATATTCAAACCACATGAATGTCCACTGATAATTTAACAGTGTTAAGACAGAAAAATCCATCTATCCATCCATCTGTCTATCTTGTGCAGTTACAAAGGTGATGACAGTACCTGTTGAGTTGAGATTGTATCCATATTGTTTGGTTAAAAGCACTAGTTGCTGAGGCGGTCTTTCCCTCCAACCTCTCCGCGCTACTCTGCTCTGAGTGACAGCTGCTGGGCCGGACCTACCAAGGACAGCAAGAGTGAATACACACACACCACTAGAGAGAGATAACAAGCTGGGTTTTTTTTGCATTATCCACATTTACTATATATAGGGCTTCTGCAGTGTTCACCAAATTAAATTTAAGACTTATTAAGAGTTTTCAAACACCACATAGAATGCAATTTAATATCATTCATTCTAAACTATATTCATACCAGTCAAAGAATGACAAAAAGCCAGTAGGGCCAATAAGGACTAGAATTATTTATTAAGGGTATGAATTTATTGACATTTATAGCACATTTTTGTCAGTCCCAGCTATATATAACATAATATATATAACAATAATTCCTAGTAATATAATTAATTGATTAACACAATTTTGTCACCTTATGTGAAATGCAAATGATGGATGGTTTAACCAATTAAACAATAATTCATCTAAGTTCATTTAAGTTTTTTGCTAAAATTGACAGATGCCCATTATGAGTTGATGAGCTCCATCACTACTGTGGCTAGCAGTAGCAAAAGTGTTGGTCTGATGGCGCTCAATGATGAAAGAAGAAAAAGAAACAATGCTTCACCTCAAAGTGTGAAAGAGCAGAGAGAGTGGGAGGAGAGGGTGAGGAGGAGGCGATCGAGGAGGCCACTGTGTCCTCAGCTGGGATTGGAAGGAGAACCTCCTGATGCCGGATAAGATGGAGCAACAGGACATTACACACACTCTGCTCCTCCAGCATCCCGGGTCCTGCTGGAACACTGCATAAAGAAGAGATAGGGGAACAACAACACAATGTCACATGTACTGTGTATTCAAAATGGTCCTCTGTTACATAAGTGTTGTTACAAACATAATGGAAAAGGGTTCCATCTAGTGGAAGGGCATATATAGCAGTGAACTGAAATGAACCGGTCAGATTGCATAAGGTGAATCAAAACCTAACACTCAGGAAAATAAATTTCCCACTGACAAAAATAAACAGGCAGGCAGTTATATCTTGTAAAGATTCACTTTGACATTGGCAACTTCTAAATTTCAGAGATATGTACAGATTCTGGTTGTAACACTCACTATACGGAGGTAAGTACTCTTCACATGTTTACCTGGAACCAGCCATTTGTTTTCAATATGCCATGCTGTTGTTGACATCATCCATGTATGCAGAGTAGGTAAAGGTTAGCATAGCATACATCCAGGGAAATGAATTTGAGTATTAATAGATGTGTGTTTACGTGGCTGGCAGTTCAATTGGAATGACAGGACAGGAGCTGCCTGTCACACGGATTACATAACAGATGCATAGGAGGGCAACGGGCTGTTTATAAAGAGGTTTAGATGACAAATATGCACGAGTTATGGGGGGAAGGGGGCTGCCAAAGAAGCTGTCACACATGCTGCATGTGCTACAATGTCTATCATACCAACTCATTTAATCTTAAAGTGAGCAATATTATTAAAATCTTGGGACAAGCAAAAAACAAAACAACAATGTAGTTTAAAAGCTACTATCTGGGGCTAAATAGTAGCTTTGTTCAGCTGGCCATTTTGTTGGCAGCATGTATCTCTCATTCAGTCTCTTTTTCATTCAAACCATTCTACAATTCCTCTCTTCCTCTGTTGTTGTTCTAATGCCTGTGGAAGCAGAGGGAAAAAGCACAGGACATTCTCCAACTCTCTGCAGCTACAGCAACCCAAACCCACCCCCAACTTTTTCCAAGCCTCTGCTGCCAACTCCACACACCCCATAACCAACTCTTTTTCCCCTAGCTATAATCGTCTGATATCTTCCCCTCACATGTAGAACGTTATGGCGTGACTAACACCACATTCCACTGAAATGCCATTAACTTTGGGAGAAAACAGAGATGACATAGATGAGACTGGGAGATCAAAGGATGGGGGAACAGTTGAAAGGGTGTTGGCCGAATATAATAAGTTCTTTCCACTGTGGTAGAAACTGAACACAAGTCTGTTTGTAAGTGTGTCTCCCTAGAGATTGTGTTTGTTTACAGTGATGGCTGAGATGTGTAAACAGGAGAGGAGAAGCAACCAATACAATCCGGATGACCTCTGTTATATCTGTCTATCTTTTTGTGTGCCATGCTCTGCGTTATCAACCACAATCCACACCCATTTCCTTGGTGGCAAACCTGACTCCACACAAAATTAATGGTGCAGCTGTGAAAAAATGACGAAGACACACAACCACTTAGGCTGATGAATTGGGCCAGATACCAGAAAGAAAGTGTGGCGGGGTGTCTACATCTGAATCTGACAAAGACAAGCTTGAAGAGAAACCATAATAACATTAATAACATTCACTTCCAGTAATTGTGAAGGGAACATTTGCGCTCTCATTTGGTGAACTCTGGATTGTTCTTGATCATACTTTCAGAGAAATCTCTCCAGATGAATCTCTCTTCAAAACTAACTGTGAAAGCCAACATTTTAAAATGTTTATACAGGAGAACAATCTTATACAGTGACAAGTCACTAAAGTGTTCTTACTCTGAAGGATGCTTGTGTCCCAGTACAGGTCTGGAGAGGATTTGAATGTGGCATTAACAACAGCAACTTACTGGAATATGCAAGGCCCAAAGATGGTTGCCAGATTTTCCACAGGCATGTGATTTGACTGGCTGTGAGTGGCCACTCTGGACAGGAAGTGGATGAGGTAAGATAAAATAGTGAGGTTGTCAACAGGGAGGTGGCAAAGATTTTCTCTCAGAGACTGGATCATCTCTGCCTCATCTGCATATCCTAAAAATGAGCAAAACATTAAAACAGTATTTATTAACATGCACTTCAATCCTTCAATCACTAGTCTTTGGCATCGGCTACACAATATCGATACTGAATCTGTAAGCGACAGTCAGGCAGATGCTTGCCAACAACAGGCCTAGACTGACAGGCTCCCTACTCTGCCACCCTCCTGTCTCAGCAGTTTCATGCTTGTACTGTAACTCACAAATGGGGTCCAGATGTACAGTGATATATTGATTGAGCTCAGCAGTGCCTTGCTCAAATCTAAAGAACACCAATATCAGTACCTGTGAGGCTCAGAACCAGCTGTTTGCGCTGGCATTCGGGAACTATGGGGGTGGGCAGCTCCCGAAAGAAGAGTTTGAGAAGCGAGGCCACAGTGGGGACATCTTCCTCCAGCTCTAGGTCCACCCTTTCTCCCCGGTCCCACCGCTGCCTCAGCTGCCTGGTCCGCACCACTGAGCCACACAGACGGAACAGACCTCTGTGGTGCATTCCTGCGACAAGGAAACAAGTAGATTCAGTCAGTACAAATACAGGTGAAGTTTGAGTATTGTTTTGCATTGAGAGAGTGAGAGAAAGAAAGGGAGAAGGAAGGAAAGATCAGATATATAGGATAAAAATGAATGAAAGAATAGCAGAGGAGTCGCAGAACAAGAGTAGCAAGGATGTGCCTAAATTACCATTCTTATCCAGGAACTCCACCATGTCTCTTAGCACAAGGGGTATTCCACAGACCATCTGCCTGTCCTCTCTCAGTGTTTCCAAGGCAACACCAAACACACACCTGGTGGCCAGTTCAGGCTCTGAAACCAGGGTGGGGGCAGTGGGCTCGGGGCTGACCTTAGCAGTGGTCCTCCGGATTCTCACTGAAGACGGGTCACTCTGCATGGAAAGAAGAGGACATGCAGCAACTGACTCAAATACAGAAATCAAATCATGTTCCATCATTAACTTAGCCTACTATAGTCATACTCCTGGATCACCAGAGGTGTTTTGGAAAAGTAGTGAGAGCCTGTCATCTCGAACCCTACTCATTTTAGAGTGATCTTGAGGTGTCCACTTTATTACTTGAAAATCCTTGACCTGAACCCCGAAAATTCATGTTATGATGTAAAAACGTTAGCTCAGTCAGTACACAGTGGTATATTTCCTCGATAAAACGAAGCGTCCAGGAATTAATGTACATATAACTAGTAAAGTCAACAACATATGGCTAACGTTAGCTAAGTTATAGCCCTTAGACACAGCATATTTTCTATGTTACCGCAACAGTTAGCATGTCTTTTTTTTGTGGAGTTACTTGATAATAATATTGTGAAAGACGTGCTCTGCCCCTCAAACCTAATATAAGCAGGTAAAACGTCCCTATAAACAGTGTAATCGATTGCTGAAACCCGCTCAAAAACACCGAAGAATGTAATAAGATGCTCAGCTAATTGCTACCAGCAGCTTATCTTACACAGAGCGATACTGAAGCGCTTGCTCCCATTTTTCAGCTCATCGGACCGGGACAGCTCTTCATTTTTCAGTTGTAGACGTATTTTTCCCTCCTCGACATGATGCTCCACTCTCAGAAACTACGGGCAAGTCCGACGCACGAGAAGTAATTACTGCCATTGCCCTCACATCTTACAAGAAGTGAAAAATACTGTTAAATGTTAGCTTACTTCCCACCGTATGTTAGCTCCCTGGAAAGTTGTTTATGTTGCTAGTCACGTGACACGCGTGTAACCATGGTGACCCGTGGTAGGGTTGCCAGGAGAAGGAGAAGCATATTCACCTTATTCCGCCCCGCCCACTTTCAGTACTTAGAGCTTAGTTCGACTGATTTGTATTGTATGGAAACCGTTCGTATCCTGATTCCGCCAGGGATCAATTTGACAGGTTCTCCGTTAGAGGAGCTTAAGGTGGCAAGAATATTGTTAGGTGTATATGTTTTTCGTGCTTTCATGGGAGCTTTGCCAACAGTGTGCCCAGTTCGCAAGGCTATATTTATTGTTTACTTGGGATTCAAAATTTAGTTCAAACTCCACGGTAAATAGGCTACGTTAAAAACCATGACACTCAATATCATTAATCCAAATACCTTTAATTGGCACTTTTTAAATAAAATTATAGAACAGAAATATAGACATAAATATCATAATACTGGCATAAAAAATAAGAGTGGATAGAATGTGACAGCCAAACACACTGGCTCTTCTAGGTCAGTAGGGCCTACTAATTGTACCTCATGTGCACCTTGTAAATAACCCTCTACAAACACAAAAAGCAAACACTATTGTCCCAGATATCCATACACCTGAATCTGGAACTATCAAAAATACATTTGTAGTGGTATATTTGACAACATTCAAGTGATTCTAAAAAGCCTATTGCAATGTATTCATTACAATTATGATCACAATAATCATTTCAACTTAAACAAAAACATTTTTTACAGCTCTATATCCGTTTTTTTGCATTCAAAAGTTACTAGCACATAGGACTTTACAAACTAGTGCTATCAAACTAGTTTATCAAACAATGCACACATACACACACACTCAACATACACACAAATGTATATACATACACACAACATGATGGAAAAGGACCAGTCTGGCCATGATAATCATGCCACAAAGGGAATCAACATGCTGTTAAGGTTGGAAATACAGTAGGATATCAAGTGTCAAGTGTTTTTACATGTTTTTGAAACCATTAAAAAAAAACATTTTTTAAAAAGTATAAATTGAGTCAATGCACTTGAAAACAAAAAGTATCTATAAAGCAAGGTTTATGTATTGTTCCAACAGGCATAATGATTGTGTTGACAGGCAAAGACTATCATTGATGCTTTGGTAAGATAGACATAGTGGTGTGATATATATGAAAACCAAAATACAAAATAAAAATGTTTCTAAAATTACGATTATCAAAAAAGGATCCCTCCTTCATTCCAGTCCCTATATTCTCTGTTCCGGTAAGACTCCTGGGAGATTTTTGTGCATTTGTAGAGTGGTTTCATATTTTGATAGTGTTAAATTAACACACAACAATTTTACAGATGTTTTTTCTTCCCAGTGTTATGAACGGCACCATGTATTTTATTCAGAGCTACAGTTAAGTGAAAACCAGTGTTTACATAAACATAATGTAGAATTGGGGAGTTGAACAATATTGTTCAGTTGACCTCGTAAAATGAGGCAATAATTAAAAAAATCAACACAGGCGTCAGAGTCAAACCTTAAAAAAGATCTCCAGTATATGGTTTGAACCTGAGAAACGCAGGCAGAGTACAGAGGAAAGGCCTGTATTTCAAAACCTCTGGCAAGTATTTTGGTATATTAGAACCTGGCAGCAAAAATAAGGGGGAAACCCCTATATAGTCAAAGAAAGAAAATTCCTCCTAGAGGTGGTTCAGGTATGGTTCATTGGCAGACAGTTGCTGGGCCGTAGGGGTGATATTTGAGTCCTTATGAAAGGTGCTCATATTCAGGCTACAGAGGCAACTTTGTCACAGTTGCTGGTGTAATGGACATCTGGTCTGTCGTTCTCGGAGTGCTTCCTGTTCCAGCAGGGAAGGGTGAGCAGAAAGAGAATGAACGCTCCCAGCACCACACAGCTCCCGCTAAAGTAGAACGCCAGATCATATGACTGCGTCCAGTCAAAGAACCACCCTGGAAAGTGATGAGAAAAACAGACATTGTGAGCACAGTCAGCAGGGATTCCTGGCAGATACAGCAGTCAGCTAAATAATGACAAGCTGGCTCTTTATTGGAGTCGACATGTCCTTTGCCTTGACATTTTGATTTTTGAAATGTATCTGAAAACATTACCTTACAACAGGGTTTATCTCTGCACAAGAACAAACATATCTGTACCTCTTCTATCTAACTACTAACTGCCAGTGTAGCAATGCTTACAAATTTAGATAAAGACAAGTTATCCTACCTACAACAGGGGGTCCAAGCATGATCCCAAACCCCCCAAAAAACATGAGGATGCCATGGGCTTGTGTCAGTCTGTCCAAGCCGACAATCTTAGTGGTAATGTAAGAGGTGAGAGACCAGTTTCCAGAGAAGAAACCCAGGACGACAGACAGGATCTGCAGTCCCATATAAGTCTTAGTGATAGGGATAAGGAGCAGTGCCACACCTCCTGCAAACATGGTGAAGGCGTACAGATATATGCTGTTGATCCACCTGATGTCCACCAGGATACCCAGCACTAGTTTACCCACGCAAGTGGCGATGGCCCCTATTGATACCAGAGGAATGACACAAACTTCTTCAATGAGTCCTTGACTCTGTGCCACATCCTCAATAAAGAGCACAGGAGGGAATGCCCCCAGGCTGAACAGGAACACACCAATACAGAAGGCCACCATGGCCTGGTCCTGCAGGATTTCATACATGGAGTGCATGTACTTGGAGTAAGCCTGCTGCTTCTTCTTGATGACTTTCATGATGGCCAACCCAGCCAGGAAGCTGCCTTTCTTCTTCTCTGTCTGAATGGCCACGTCTTTGGCATCGATGGTGATGAGCAACTCCTTCACCATCAGAATTTTCTCTGGAGTGGTTGAGGTGGAACCTGTTGTGATATTCAGGTCATCCAATGGGGGCTTCTCGAAAAGCTGCTCTTCTGTGTTGCGTTCCAGGGCAGCCTTCTGTTTGAGGTAGTACCCTGGCATGTTAAGGGGCCTCATGAAGCCGGCGCAGGCCATGAGGTTTAGCGCTACAGCTCCGATGATTAGCAGGCAGCCATCCAGGCCGTACAACACAATCAGCTCATTCTGAGCGGTGGCATAAATGAAGGCTCCGACACTTGTGCCTGGGTGAGAAGAGGAAAACAGAAATTCAGTTTTCAATGTGTAGAACTTTATGTGAGTATAGCACTTTTCAAATTATTCTGATTAGTTTTTATTTGTAGAAAAAAAACAATCTTGGTGATAGCTGGTGCAGTATGTGATCCTTTAGCTCATTCATCTCTGTGTTCCCAGGTCATACTCATCTTTTTTGATACTGCCACTGGGGGGCGCCAAAGTTAGAAAACTTCAAATTCTACACAGTGGCTTTAATAACTTAGTAACTTAACAAAAGGATGAAAATGACCATCTCACTGCCTTCTCTGGTTGAAAGATTCAAGTCTGTCTCACATCTGACCACACCTAGCATCACTGATGGGTGTGGTTGAGACCTGTAACCTGGAGTACACTTCTACATCACTGCAGCAAGGTTAAAACCATTAGAGGTCAGCAAAAACAAGATTTTCATGGGATGTTAAACTACTCTTTAATATTTAGACACATGTGAGATACAGTAGCTCAGTAGTTCTTAATAATTGACTGATTTAAACTTTAAAATAAACTTTGGGTGCTACTAATAACCCTGTTAATTAAAGGCAATTCTGTCTAATATAGCTTTAAAGTATACCGTCAACCTTCCCAAACCATTCCCATTGAAAGTTTTGATTCTCAGCCAAACCAGATCTAGTCACTGGACACCATACCACGCACCCCTACCTAAGAGAACACTCTGCCTTTGCTACACTACAGATGTTTACCTTAGCATCCCAAGGCTCCCAGCAGCTCATACATGAAAGAAGTGAGCATGGAGAACTGGTGTGCACCCAGTGAGCTCAAGGGGGGGCTGAGAAGGGGGGTGGCAGTACCTGTGGTGACAATGCCGAGTGCAAGGCCACGTCTCTTGTCAAAATATTGACAGGTGATTGTCAACGTGGATGCGTAGACCAGACCACAACCCAGGCCTATAGTAGGAGAGAGGACAAGGACAGAATATCCTTTAGCTCAGGTGAAAGGGACAAAAGCTTTTCACTTCTAAAAATACACAAGAATGGGAATTCAGTTGCACAGTACATATCAAGAAAATGTGTTGCATTAAATGTGTAAAGGCCACTCGTATTTCTTCCAAATTCTACAAATATGTATCGATGATGTATTTACAATGTACATAAATCCATAAGTTCAGCGGGCACTGTGCATAATGTTTCTTCTACAATTAGCAAAACATAAAAGAAGCATACAATGAACAGTAAACAAGCTGCACGTGCGTGTACAGCCACAGCCATCAACTAATGACTGTCGGCAAATATGTACAGCCTCCTCTCTCCAGCACTGTCTGTGCAAAAGGCAGTGCTGACTGTGAGGGGTTTACCAGGATTAAGCATGGCTGGGCTGTCACTTAATGTGCGATAACAGGTGGCGTTGGGCCCACACAGGCACACTGGTGAGGGTGCTGAGGCAATAAATGGTCACATGGGGATCAGGCTACATCACAATGTTATTTTTTTAACAATTTTAACATCCCTAATAAATACAAACAGCAATATCAAACAAATTGTGCAATGCTCAGATGTATACCTTGTCTCAGTGTGATTCTACTTACTTTCACTGGCAATGGTATTCATTAACTGGTCATTTAGGATATAGTCAGCATCAGATGTTGCATAATAGTTGGACATGTGCCCCTGCTTGTTTCAAATGATTATACAATGTGTTACGGGATTCTCATATGTTAGATGGATAAGAAGATTAGTTAACTCCCATGACCACAGCAACATCAAACTTTATTTTTCTCACACATACAAGACCCAAGCTTCTACACCTGTCTGTTTGACAGTGAGGTGAATTAGGTCTCCAGACTTAACTTTGCAGACTTGTCTCTGGTTATGTTCACTTACCAACCACAATCCCATAGGAAAAGATGAGGAATTGGACATTCGGAGCAAAGGCACTGAGCATCAGGCCGCCCGCCACCATTATGCCACTGAAGATGGTCACGGGACGTGCCCCAAAGTTGTCCACACAGGCACTGCAGATAGGACCTGAGGGAGAAGAGGTAGAAGGACGTCAGGGTCAGAGAAAAGAGACAGAGAGAGTGATTGGAAGAGATACAAAGAGGTGAGTGACAGAGGAACAAAACTATTCAGAGAACAAAGGATAGTGATGGTATTATGCTGCTTAATTTGTTGCATTCTAGATAACAAACAGAGTTTCTGAGAAAATCAAACCCCATCTCACAAAGCACTGCTGCGTCTGACCATGATACTGCTACATCACATTAGGTTCAAACTGTCAGACGTGTTGTCACCCAAGAGAATCTTGAGAGGTCCGGTCCAGTGTTAGCGTTTTACTTAATATCCAGTTTAATTAGCTTTAAGGTTGGAAAAATCAACTTTCCTTCCCCATTCCTCACTATGTGACAGTATTACACACACACACACACACACACACACACACACACACACACACACTGTATATATACATATATACAGTATACTGTATGTATATATAAATATACTATATATATAGTGCTGTAGCTGTCTGACAGCTGGGACACATGTCCAGGACTTGGCCAGGCCCGAGGCCAGATCTGTCCAGTCATGATTTTCACCTCACCCCGTTGAGAAAGACGACAGCAAGAAGTCAGGCTGGCAGGTGAGCTCTGCCTTAGACGAAAATGTCAACCAAGACAACTATCTATCACCAAGCCTGTTTGCTCAACACATTCTTAGGACATACCTTTATAATAATTCCCAGACATTGCTGAAAGGTTACTGGGTTTGACTGAGCTTTTACCATGCTGCCACACTTTCAGACTCCTCTCTCTCTCTTTTCGTTTATGTTCAAGTAAGTTTATATACACAGCCTTGCTCGACAAATACAGTACGTGTTCAGTGTCTGTGTTTCTCTCCCCATCTGTCTCTCAATCTGTCTTTCTTTTCGTCCCTCTGTGGTTAGATTAAGGGCTAAGTGATCCTCCTACATTCATAGCATGGATGACTTGCACTTGCTTTGCTCTCCTAGAAAATCAATAACAGTAACTCTGCTCAGGGAGCCACAAAGTGCCCATCTTTGTCACAGCATTGCCTTTTCTCTTCATCCTGTTGAAACATTACAGTAAGGAGAACTCTTTAACACCTGTAGCTATAGAAAACATATTTTCTGTGATAGCTTGTATTGCCCCTTTATTTGGCAGTTGCTGTTCAGACTTTGAACAAGTATTTGTTCAAAATACTTTGCTATCAGTGGCATCTTGTGGTGTGATGATTGAGTAGGACATGGTAGGATGATACTGTAAGTGTAAAGGTGAGTGTTTAGTGCTCTAAATTTAGCACTAATCTCTCCCTCAATCACACATGTCAACAGATATATTGACAATTGCCTGCTCAGCATAGAATTATCAGATGCTAAAAACAATCTGAAGGAAAAAGTGCTGAAAGATTACACACATATTTCTCCATTTGCATGTATCTCTCTAAAAAGCCGTTCTAACGCAACTCCAAATCGCTGATCTAATTCAACTGGAATTAAGTTTGGCTCTTTAACCCCAATGTGGACCCATGCCCAGAATTATTACTTTATTACAGTGTGTGCTACTCACTGGCTATTAGTCCCACTCCAGCCACAAGGGAGCCCACCCAAGCCGTCATGCCCTTGCCCTCCTGGAAGGCATGCAGCCACTCAGGGTACAGGACACCCACTGACTGGGGTGATCCATAGGCCAGGAGCTGGGCCATGAAGGAAGCCACAACAATCGCCCATCCCCAGCCTCCGTCCACCACTTTAGTAGATGGAGCCATGGTGCTGGTGTTACTGCTGCCCTCTGGGATCTGCTGCAGGTTTGACAGAGGAGGGGTTCCTGGGAAGGACATAACAATAAACATTACAGTAGTAAGTTTGACAAAATAATTCAAAAGATGACAAGTTGAGCACATATAAGTTATTACCCATGACAATAATTTTAAACTGATCCTATAGCTTCCTAAATATACACTTACGCAAAGCCTTGATGTAGTGAAGGCTGCTGCAGCACTTGGCCTGGGCGAACAGGCAGGTCACCTGTATGAGGTCCTGAACACTTACTGACTGCTACTTACCCGTAACCCAACTGCCCCTTTTGTTCCTGTCTCTATAACCACACCTTAGAGGAGGAGAAAGTAAAGAAAACTGCACTGCTTTGATCCCCCGCCCCCCCCTAAGTTTTTCAGACCTCTATTATTAATACTTGCAGCCCAGAGCAACTTTATACATCACTGCAGCAGCATTAAGCCCCACGTGATCACACTTCATTTACACTGAGATTTCTTAGTGAGGGAAAAGTTGGTGCAAAGCTCCTCAGATTTCTTTGCTTACAGCATGTTGACAGTAAATATGCTACCTTTTCATTAAAATCTAAGACAATAACATCCAGAAGAAAATCACTATGCCTTTGGGCTAATGATTGATTCAAACAGCATCTTCTCTATATTCACCAACAACAATAACAGTATTTTTTCATCATATATTATCTTACTACTTGAATACAAACACTGGTACACTGTACTTGTTATTTTGTTAAAACCATGCCGCACTCACCTCAGCATCTACAAAAACAGCAGCAGGGCCCTGCAGAGCTGCGCTCTCTACGGGACCTTTCCATGTAAGGATGTTTTCCCTATTAAAATCCCTTTTACAGGATCACTACAAATGACATCAACAAGAAAGCCTCGTACATGGACGCGGATCTGTCTGAGCTGGAACGATGCCCGTGTGTTAAGAGCGCACTCTGCGTCAACAATGAGCATAGTGCATCCATTTCATACTGCTTTGTAGCCGGCGACGAAACCGGTTCAAAGCTGTTCTTGCTGGTCCAGCAGCAGCAGCAGCAGCAGCAGCTTGAACGCTGCTACGGGAGGAAAAGCCTCCTCTTGCGCGCCCGGAGCAGACAGCTGGCAGAGGAGAACAGAGAGTCTAACGGATGTGGGTTTATGAGTCATATTACATACTATTTATTTACGTCTTGGCTACATTTGAAATTTTAAGTAGGCCTAATTGAAAGCTCGCACACACGGAAAACCGTTTAGCCTACCTGATAGGTTTCCGTGCTTTAGCCTACTGCGCAAATCAGGTTCTTTTTATAAAGCAATTGAAAAGTTAAAATAATAATTAGAAAAATTATATAAACGTTAAAAAAAATGAACCGACTCTTCTTTATTAACTTAACTAAATATACGTGTGCCTGGTAAAGCTGAAAGTTCAGGGGGGGTGGTGTCATGTTCAAGGATGGGGGCTGGGAGTGTGAGCTACTTCTCTCCAGGAACATTGTTAATATTGCCATCAGTCCAGTCTGAACCGGTTGATGGATGGTAATAACACCACCACTCTGCACCAGCAGGGCGCACTGCCTGGAGTCCTCGCCATGATGAGCACGTATTAAAGCAATACATGCACAAAACTATTGAATCAAATCTTAATCGGCCTTCCCATCACCAGAAAATAACTGCAATGTGATTAAACCTTAACGAATGTAAGAGTGATACACGAATAGGCAGCAACATGTAGACAGTCTGCCATGCAGCTACCATGAGTTAAAAATTGCCTGAAGGGAATCTTACAGGAGGGGAGATAGGCGACTGTAGGCTATGCTTAGTGTTTAAGTAATACAGAGTTTATGCGTGAATATTATAGGAATAATTCAGTGACCTATGATTAGGCTTACATTAACACAGAGCTGTAAAATAAAATAGATGTAGCCAAGGAGACATGGGTGAATTGTACACCTATAACCTGACAGAATAGCTTGGATTTATTTGTATTGTGCACTTTGTAATTTAATTTCTAAATTTTTACATATTTATTTTTATAAGATCTAATGAACTTATTGGAGTTTTTCTACCCACCGAAACACAAAAGAACCAGACATACTTTGAATTACATTTAAATGAACACAGACCCACAATGTGTTACTAATAAATATTCTTTCCTGTTTGTAAGACAAGAGATAAGAGTTGCTCTTAGTCATACTGCAGCTGCATCATAAATTTATATCACCCTGTGGTTGCATCCATTCTCATAACCTCAGGTCAGAAACACTGTTGAACCAAGTCAGTAGAAAAAAGCAGAGGAGAGGAGTAGAGACGGGAAAGAAGAATTCAAAGAAAAGTGGACGTGAAAGATGAAACGACAGGGAGCAGAGTAAGAATGGAGGAGGGATGAAGAGAGCAGACCAGAGGTGAAACTGGTTTTCACACTGAATGCACCTTAAATTCTTCAGGAACTTTGATTCTTTTTCCCATAGCTGAGGACTGCTGCCAGAAAGGGTCTTAGGCTCCATAAATCCCCTTCTGCCTTCAGTATTCTATCATTATAATATGGCTTCCAAAATATCTTGATAACTGGACATAATCTCTTGCTAATCTAAGAAAGTTAAGCTACTTTGCCTTGGAACAAGCTTTTGGTCTTTCTGTATATGAAATGTGCTATCTCAAAATGGATTGTCAATATGAGAATTCAATGGGCAAATATGCTAAATCATTGTATTATGAATATAGTACTACCAAGACATGTTTATCGCTTACTTCTGCCCTAGCTACAGAGCTCACATTACTTATCCACAGCCTATTAGTAAACACACGCACACACAGATACATTTCCCAGCAGTTTTACATAAGCTGACCTGATATTCTGACATTTTAAAGTATCATTTCTTTTTCTCTAGCACTTTTGTGACACCTGAGATGCAGCAGCCTGCTGTTCTTTTCTGCAAGAGGTCTGGCAGGTGTAAACATACAGAGCCGCCCTGCAGTCTGGATAAATGTCTCTTGATTTGGCCATCTAGCACCATAAAGCTGCAGAGGTCAAAGGCCACTTTAGCACCCAGCATGGCCACCCTAAACCTCCGGTCCAGATTCCTGCTTGGATTAGTTCAGGTTGCTGGCTTCAGCGGCAAGAGAGAACACTGCAACATGGTAGAAAAACACAATATACACTTTAGTTGTATCAGAACTCTCAGCAAGTCTTTGGACAAAGATATACTCTTGTCACTGTTATGATGGGTGTATATTTTGATTCTGGTGAGTTTGAAGCGGCCGTATGTGTGAATCAAGGAATGTGTTGCGTAGGCTGTCATCTTTGCTCTGTTCTCCTCCCACCACAGGCTATTGCACCCACTAAGGTTTACCATGTTAAATGATCCTGGAATGATTGATTTGTGGAAAACAGTCCTCCGCTTTTTAGCCAGTTAGAACCGGTTAAAACCATGTAGACCGGGAAATGAAAGTTAGATACTGGCACAGAATCAAGAGTCAGCAGAGCTGCTGTGTGTAAGAGGCTTATCACATGATGAAGTTTGTGTCACAATAGATTAACATCTGAGGATAACTGAGTATTTTTCAGTGTTCAGCCACACTATCGGCATGGCCATGTCTCTGTTGTTTGATCAAGCTACCACTTTGGTCCAGAGTGAAATAACTAATATTGGATTGATTTGAAAAAATTCATTGTTGCACACCAAGGCCACATAACAAAGGGTTAAAGGAAGGTTTTTGTTTAGCATACCCTGTGATTTATAATTTAATTTTTATGTCATGTTATGTTTGTTGTGTTTCAGCATCCTGAAAATCACTATACAAGAAATACATGAAGCATGGTGGCAGTGCAGACGTACTCCCTGTAGTCGGCTCTAGCAACAGGCCGTAAAGTCAACTTGCTGTGGTCAAAGTTTAACTGATGATTTGAGGGGTCAAAGGTCACTGGCCTGGAAGTAGGAAATGCAGAGCAAAATACACTTAGTAATCTTGTTGTGATTTAATATCCAAATAAGCATGCAACATGTTGCTACCCACATATTTACAGACACAGCTTAATGATATACACAAAGTAGTTTACATAACAGAAATTGAAGAGTCTGACTTCCAAGCAAAAAAAATCCAAGTTACCAGTTTCTACCCAAACTGTTATATTTGTTGTCTTTTTCTGCACCAACATTACTTTCCCACATTGAGAAGCTGGAATATGTACTGGCTCATGGATTTGCAAGTCTATGATCATAAACAAAAATAAATTTTTTACCCAATGATGGTGCTGTAGATTGGGGCAGCATAGTGGCTCAGTCACCTGCCAAGAAGGTCCTGGCTTTCTGTGTGGTGTCTGCATGTTCTCTCCGTGTTTGCGTGGGTTTCCTCCAGGTGCTCCAGTTTCCCCCGCCAAAACATCAAAAACATGTATGTTAGGTTAATCTCTTGTCAATGCCTCTGACCAAGGCACTGGCTGAGAACTGGAGTTGGGCCCCTGGCCCAGTGCTGGGTTAAATGCAAAGAACAAATTTCCCTACAGGAATTAATAAAGGGATCAAAGTCATTACAATTCATCGCCTGGGAACCATAAAGGTTGGTACCTAAATTTCTCTGCAATCTATCATCCAGTTGTTAAGATTTTTTAATAAAAAAAAAAAAGCCAACCTCATGGTGGCGCTAAGAGGAAATGTCAGGGAATCACCAAAATCAGTAGGATGCATCTTCTGGGAACCATGAATGTGAATGATATTTCACGGAATTAAATGAAAACTTGGACCTGCTTGTGGCCCTAGAAGAAAAGTCAGGGGATCACTTGAGTAATTAGAATTTATCCTCACGGGACCTTGACAATCTTTAGCAAATTTCATGGCAATCTTATTTCAGTCAGACATTACAAGGTCATGAACCATGGTAGTAAGACGACAATAAAACAAAGTCTTACAAGTGTTACCAGAAGTGTAGAGAAGCCAGAGATATCCGTTTCCCCATTATGCTAGAGGATAAACTCTCCAGTTGCCTCCGCACACATGCAGCACATAACTAAACGTATTAAACAGGGATTCCTCCATAAGAAATATTGACATTTCTGCATTCCATGATAGGGCGTAAGCTTTGATGGTGCATATTTATTTAAGGCACAAACATTTTCAAACAACTATTGTAGGGGTTTGGTGTGACCTCATGATTTATACAAGGAAACATTCCAGTGAAGCTAAATACACAGAAGACTAATACAATTCGGAACCTGTGCAGCTGTTAGGATCGGTCAGGAAAAAAAAAAAAAATCAAACAGAACAGACTGATTGTTATTTGTAACAGTTCAGAAGTCTACAGCTTGCTATCAATGTTAAACTCGCATAGTTCTCACATTACAAACGAGTAGCAAATGCTATCCATAAAAACTGACAATTAAAAACAGAAGTTGTCATCTCAAGAGCTTTAATCATACATAGAAATTTAGTTCAACAGTACCATTCATTTAGAATGTTTTAGCAGTATGTATATTTAGTTTAAAGAGCATTATGTTTTTTTTCCTTTTTCTGATGAGGAATATCCACAAGGATGATAGAAGCTTTCAGAAATACACCAGAGAGAGAGAGAGAGAGAGAGAGAGAAGAGCAGAGAAGAGACTGAGTACATGACTAAGTTGTAACACCTCAGACTACATTTTTAAACACCTCAAAAGGCGACATTTATCTGTGGTTTATGTACCAGTGTCCATCCTCCTTGATGCTTTTTTTCCTTTTCAATTTTAACTGAAGAGCAGCAGAGCCTTGAATGCATTCAGAAACTAAAATAACAGTGGCACGAACTCTGTTTGATCAATGCCCTATAATGAACTCCTAGCAGTCTTCTATGACACCTCTTGTTGACCCTAATCAAAGCTGTGTTAAGTTTGGTGTCAGGGTGAATTGTTGACACTGCTTCAGAGAAAAAGGGGGTGGGGTGAGTGGGAGCAGAGGACACTGCAATCTGCAATCGAGTGTCATATTATAGGCATGAAAAGAATCGACCACATCCATCTATCAATTTCTCTAGCCATACATCCATTCATTTATCCAAACATACAAGCTATCAGAAAACACCACCATGAAACATACTGTACGTGCTGTTTGTGCCATCTTAGAAGCGCCACAACAATTCCAACCAGCTAAAGTCCCAAGCAAAGAAAAAAAAAACATGTACAAGACAGAAGGTGGAACAGATAATTGGCCTACAAATCCCAAAAGCGATTATTTTCAGTCCATCCATTCCTTTTAAGAGTAAAGTAACGCCACATGTGGACTTGGCAGGCGGCTAGCTTCATTGAGGGTCAGCCGTCATCTTGTTTCTTTCCCCTCTAAAACTTTTGATGCTGCTTCTTTTGTGGAGTTGGTAAAGAATATAAGAAACTTGACTTCCAGAGCTGGAAATGATGGAAGCTGCTGTTGCGGTAGCGTCGTGGCATTCAGTGGGCGCACTCACGCGGAAAGACAGAGACTGTGTGTTGCGTTAAGGCTGGGAGGGAGGCTGCTGTGCTGCTGCTGCGTGCTGCGACATAGCTGCCGGGGAGGACATGGACTGGACCATGGGCTGAGCTGGTGGGGGTAGCGGAGGCTGAGCCTGCTGGGCCCCTGAGTGCGTGTTGGGGGAGGGTGGGGGCGTTGGACGCTTGAATTTGTCGGGGCTGGTGCTTCTTCTTGGGGAGGGCCTCTGTTTGAGAGACAGAAAACAAATAAATAAGCAAGCCTCATCTTGTTTAATGCAACTGGATGGGAGTATTCTAAACAGTTTGTGGCAAACTGAGGCGTTTGGAGAAACTCACTACATGCGAAGATATTCTGATGAGGGCATTTTTTACTTTATTTTTTTATTTCGTTTAGGCAGCTACAGCTAGAAGATACATTTTACCCTCTACCTGTAGCTGCCTATGTGATGCAAACAAGGTATGTACTGTTATTGAAGAGACAAGTGTGCTGCTTGTTTGGGGTGTGGCCGTTCGGACTGCTTGGCTCCCCCGGAAGTGCTGCTTGCTTCCTTTATAGTCAGATAAATGCTGTCTGGACCTTGAGACATTTATGGAGTCAGTTTTCTTTGGCAATTTTAAGGTTTGTAAATGTTCACATCCATATTGGGTGAACAGTGTAGGATTCATTTTAAATCCAGTATGCTGGAGTACAGAAATAAAACTGCCCCAATACTGACACTAGCAACAAAACTGGCCTTGACATTCAAACTTATAGGCAGGGCTGCAAATTCAACAAAATGTGCCTGATGATTAAAATCTAACTTTTTATCATTTCTATTAATTGAAAAGGCAATTTTACAATATAAAATTTTTTAATATATATCAATTGTTTACCTGTATTTTCACATTTCAATTGAAGTAACTAAAATTTTGATTGGCTCTCACAACTCTGTAACCCAAATATTTGAGCCCTGGGTTGCTAACTCCAGTTAACATATACATATGAAAATAAACACCTACATGATCCTGAAAACACTCATGATATACCAGATGTCTGGTTAAGGAGGTGTGGGTGGATGTCTTACCGCTACGGCATGAGAGGAGCTTCCGTGGACGTGCAGGGCGGGGGTGTTGTAGTGGGAGATGGCAGCTCTGGACAGTGTTGCTGGAGGGGTAAAGCCAACTGTGTGGCTGCCATATGAGAGACCTGCAACAGAAACAGGAAGACAGACATGAAGCGAAAGTTGCACATACTGTATGTACTTTTGTTCCAAGTCATTAAATTTAATTATAAATTCAATTGTGGCTGCTGAGATTCAAAGTACTGCTATTTCTCAACTTAACACCACTTCCAGGATTAACTTAGACCTAGAATGATTAATGAATGCAATTTGCACCTGGCTGACAGAACAGACAAATAGCAGTGCCCTAGCACCTGAGGTCTGTCTTATCATTGTGTGAACCTTTAGGCTGTAATCTGATATCTTGCTCAAGAACACCAAACCTGATTTAGTGGACCTGGAATGGCTCCATTTTCCTCTGCATTGTATTTGGAATTAGGCTTGGTCTAGATGCTAGCCCGGTATTGGAGATTGGGGTTTTGGTTTACCAAAAATGCCTTTCAATAGCACAAATGCATACATTTGTGGGCCTTTACCTCATTAACCTCCCTCATTATGTTTTTTGTGTTGTTTATTTTTCCTAGTTTTCTTACTCTCTCTCACATTGTGACAGTCAGTCACTAAATATTAACCCGCTTTAAATTACTTTTGTTGCCAACATCAAACAACTCATTAATAACTGTAGTGACAAACACCAGGAGTATAATTGTTCCTTGTGAATCCGTTTTCATCTGTTTTCTTTGACACAATATACCCTTGTTGACTGCTGTATTACCTGGACAGTGGCCATATTAAATGTACCTACCAGGGGATATGGGTCGGCTGGAGCTGGGGGAGGGGGTGTAGGGGATGGGGCTGGACACAGTCCTTGCTCGCAAGCCCTGTGCAGACATCTCGTTGAAGTACCTGAGAGGATGAGATGACTGGTTTATGAAAATTCAGTAGAATTTCTAGTCCAAAAAAACCAATCAACCCATAGTTTCACAGCGTTAGATTAGATTGTTATGCAACAAGACAGCTATGTGCAACATAAATGAGGACAGTTAGTGATAACCCCTTTAAGGTGCAATGTGAAAAGTTCCCATATGTCTTAAAGTTGATGTCTACATGTGATCAATTTAGCTTAATTGGTATGTGAGGCAAACATGGACTTGCTGCACCCTTAAAGTTTTCAAGTCTCTGAAAAGAAGATATTTTAGCTGACAGCTGAGTGTGATTTTTAGCCTTAATGGAATAAAACATGCAAAGCTAGTAGTACGACCCTTTAGAAGGTTTATGTACATGCCCTTTCAAATACAATTTCTACAAACTGACTACTAAAATGGTTACGAAACAAACTGTTTAATTGTGGTACCTAATCAAGAAGGAATATTTTTATATTTTACAGCATTTTACACTTTATAAACAAAGAAATTACAAGGTGCTTCAATAAACTGGAGAACAAATGACATAAAAGCACAATGACATGACCGGCAATAATGTCAGTGCAATAGCCAATATAAAAAGGTTAATGATTAGATGTTATAATACTGAACCTGGCTAGAAGGTCTCATACTAAGGGAGATGGAACAGAGAGTGTTTTTGTGACTGTATGTCAAGAACCATCACAACAAACTCACAGTCCTGTCTTGATTTCAGAATGGACTAGGGGACCGTCTGGGTACCACTTGGGCAATTTTGCACCCTAGTGTTAAGTTATTGTGGCCTTTCTGATAATCTGTCCTATTGTGTGCCCCATCCTCTACCTCTCATCGTCCATCTCCAGACTGGATTCACTCTCCGACAGTTGTCTGCACAGGGCCTCCCTGCGCTCCATTTCTCTCTGAAGCTTTCTCTGCAGCCGGATGTTCTCCTCCCTCATGTGTCGTTCCTCCTCTATGTACTGGGCACGCTTCTCTGTGTCTGGGAGGGGACACAGAACAAATTATATCAGTTGAGATATTGTCAAGCTCATATTCTGGCCACTGTATCGCAACATGAACAACAACTGCATGAATGCATAGCACAGATATAACAATTTTATTTATAGAGCACTTTTCAAGCAATAAGCACGAAGTGCTTTCCAAGGTGAGGAAATTCAAAACATAAGCAAAACATAATCCCCTCCAAAGACCTTCAAGAGCAACCCGGTTTGTTTGTGCAGTACAAAACCTTCTCAAAATTCTGTTTCAAAAAAAGAAAGTGAAAGGGTCAATGCTGATCTCTACAAACACAGTGGATTATGAGGCAAGCAATGCCATGATATTTTTTTCAGTAGCCATACTGTCTTGCTACCTGGTGTTAAAAGTTAGCCTGACAGCTCCCTCTAGTGGCAAAAACAAAGCATAGACAGAATAATGACACTCCCAGGCATGTGTTTAGACTAATCTCCATTAATTAATTAATGGATAAGATACATCGAGCTAGATCAACATTTCTGACTGAACGACAAATTGTATTTATTAACTTCAACAAAATGGTGTTTACTAAGATGTTGTGCTGTGAGATGCTTCCGTTATTTTGTCCACGCCCTATGTGCTTTAGTAGAGCCCATAAAACATGAAAAGCTCTGGTTTCAATGAGCCCGCAAACACAGTTGGTATTGCAGTGGCCTAATATGGCTTCCACCTTTTGAGTACCACATGCCTTCCCAGCCTCTGCTCTGTCCTTAATGCCTTACTGAGTGGCATCATGTTTTGGGGAGACAAACTAGTGAGACAAACTGCTTTAATAAACCCTCGTTTATTAAAGCAGGTGGGACTGATCAGTAACATGTTCAGGAAGAGAGATACTGGGAGGGGATAGTTTGGTATTATTTTGTTTGTGTGTACAAATACACCATGTTACAGGCTTTTAGAAACCAAAATAAACATGACCCTGCCCCTTAAAAAAAAATAAGGGCAGAGGCTTGTTGTTGGCCACTTTGCAATTTCACTTCTTCATATACCCTTAAGTACTTTCAGGACAGGACCAGTGGAAGGTAACAAGGATGTAAACTGTGTCAGACAAGGCCAGAAAGTATCCTGTTCTGTCTGGTCTATGGAAAACAACCCATGCCTGGGGTGTAGGGTGAATTCAGCCCACAGGGCGTATCAGAGGATCCGTTTTACCAATCACATCCTTAATCAACAGTTGAAGGCATCTGCCCATTCAGAGCCCACGCTCCCTTGGATCATGTGAAAAGCTGAGAGGCCACTTACGCTGCAGCTCAGTGGTGCGCAGGCTTTTCTTAAGCCTCTCCACCTCATTCTTCAGGAAGCGGATATGCCGCATCATGTTCTCTGGTGAGTCTATCTCCATGGAAACGTCTCTTGGGGAGGGAGGAGCTGATACGGGCTGGTCCAACTTCTCCTGAAGGATTCTAGAATAGAAAACAAACACACTGTTACTATAATTCATCAACAGAAAGGGCACGATAAAAATACAATCGATTTGAGATCCCCTAGCTTTTAGGTAGGCCTGGACAAAAACCAAATAAGATGAGAAAAAAAAAAATCCTTTATTAATCCCACAGCGGGGAAATGTGCAGTGTTACAGCAGGAAGCAAGAAACATCAGTTAAAAAAAGCAAGATATAATAAACAAGTAAGCAGACTCAATGGTTGAAGTCACATTATTGCACATAGGAAATATTGATATTGCACAGTTTAGTACACACCGATATTGCACAAATGAAATTGTCATTTTTGGTGTGTGAGATCTACTAGGAGCAGTGCTGATTATAAAGCCTGACAGCAGCAGTCACACACCATGGGTGAAGCAGCCTGTCACTGAAGGACCTGCCTAGTGCTGTCAGTGTCCTGCATGGGGTGGGACATGTTCTCCATCAGGGATGATAGCTTAGCCATCAGAGCTTGCCTTCTTAACCAGTCTGTTTAGTCTCTACCTATCAGCAGTTAAGATAGTGCCTAGCGCACCATTCCATTGAGGATTCCATTGGCTGATGCCACCACAGAGTCAAAAAAAACAAAAAACAAAAAACAAGGTCCACAGGAATTCCCCCTGCACTCCAAAAGAGTCCTTCATTTAATTCAATATTATTTATATAGCGCATCATAAGAGAAGTTATCTCATGGTTAAGAATGTAAGTGTAATGTAAATAGTTTAATACAGCATTTGTCATAGCCAACCCCTCAGGTTTCATATTTGTGCATACCTAGTGCTAAAACTATTAGCCAATTTATAGATTAGTCGACCAACAGATGATCCACTGATGAAAGCCACAAGCTGTGGCTGAAAGCTATGGGAAATTTAACTGTTGCTAAGACAAAACAAGCAACCGGAACATGACAATCTGAGCAGTGGCAACTTGCAATGGGAATTTGGCCCTAATTTTCTAACTTTTTATAGACTAAGAAATAAATCTACAAAAAAGATTATAGATAATGAAAATAATCATGTTGCAGCCATATTATACATATAATATGATCATTCCACACCTTTTCTCAGCCTCCAGTTTGTCCATCCGTTTCCACAGTCTGTTGACCAGGGCTTCTTGTTCCTGTTCCAATGTGTTCTCGAGGTCAATCTTCTCACGCCTCAACTAGAGAATAAAAAGAAGGGCGAAGAGTAATGTTCAGATACAAAAAACCTTGATGTCGAAAATTATTCACAGGACTGCACACACATGCAAACCCAAGGCCTCTTTCCAGATAAGCTTCTCTTTCAAAGAGCTACAGTCCCTATGCTGGCTTCTGAGAGAGCCACAGCGATAGAAAAACAACAATGCAGGATAGTCTAATAAAGACTGATATAAAATGTAGCTGCTCATTAGTGTTTTAGTGGTGAAATTAAGTCACATTTTTGGTGAACATGCCATTTGATTACACCTCCATCTGGGCAAAATGGACAGTGGCATTATACAAGCATCACCCTGACACATATATATTCATGAGTGAGTAGCAACAACGAATGCATGCACATCGACAGAAAAATCCTGTCATCAGAGCTTGGAAACATTATGGGGTGGTTCGGCACACACTGGTTTGACTAAGCCACAGACCAAAATGTTCTTTCCAGCTAACATTCAGTGGGAAGAATTAAGGATGGTCAAATGTTGGCATCTCACACTACTACAATAACTGGACACACAAGTTGAGAGATATGCTGAAATCTTCTTGCTCTACCACAATTCTCATACCTGTTCCAAGGTTAGCTGCTTTGAAATGGTTTCATTCTCCATCTTCTTGATCTTTTTCATGAGCTTGTTAACCTGGAACTCCTGCTCCTGCTCCAAGTGCTGCTCCAACTCTGCCTTCTCATGCTGGAGCTAGGATGGAAAAGGGGAAAAATGTGCATGGACAGAGGAAAAGAAGAGGAGGTGGACGAAACAAGAGTAAAGGAGCAAGAGCTCAAGGGGGGTGGGAGGGAGAGAGAGAAATAAACTGTAAAAAAAATGTTTGGCAACCAAAGTAACCACCTTTGGCAGCTCATCAATACAAAGAAAGGGTGCGGCTCAGCCCTGATTCAAAAAAGGACGGTTGTGTGAGGAATTATATGGCCCGTTACAGGGAAAGGGATGCAAATTCATTCACAGGAAAATACTTAACCATTTCCATTATGTTACACAGAAACTACCAGAACACCCCAAAACAACGCAGTTTGTTTTAACTTACTGTATTCATACAGAGAGGAGTGCTCTGTAATATTCTGGCTGAAAGAACAGACTGCCAAGTTTTGACACACCCAGTGCAGCCATTTTTTCTTGTAATTAACACACCAACAATTTTAGGAATTGTTTACATAATGTGACTCAATTTAGCCAATACAACTACCAGCTATTGTAACAGGCCTCCACCCTACTGTACTGTGTGGTGGGCGGCAACTATACTCGTGTGAAAGTATATCTGTTCATCTTCAGCCTATGGACCCCTTGCAGCGATATTTTATCCCACTCTCCTTCAAGCAGAGGCTGTTTGTAAAAACACCACAACAGTGGCAATGTGCTCCTGTGTGTACATGCTGTGCATAACAGTAACTGTGTGAAAGTGTTTCCCTTCATTATCTCATGAATTAATAATAACAATTAGGCCAAAATTGCTTGAAATATTTTATCCACTTCCTCTCTAAAAAGAAAAGCCTATATTGGCACATTAGAAGATATCAGAAAGGGGGGCACAAATTACATTGTACATAAAATTGACAGTGTATAGTTCATAAAGTGTGTTGAAAGGGGGGCATTGATTCAGATACCTGCTGAGGCACTTGCATCATTCAGCTTCTTAAGTTTAGACTATTTAAGTGAAAAGCCCATCATCAAAAGTAATGGTGGGAAAAACGCAGGTCTGACAAAATTGTTTACAAAAGTGTTTCAGCACAGGAACATTTACACACCCAGTAAAATAAATGACCACATTTGCTCAAATCTCCCTCTATCATCACCATCAAAAGTATAACACAAGCCCATGTATACGTGCATACACACACTATGGACCATTTGTCAGCACCAAGTCTACGGGCAGAGGCAGACACAGGTCTGTTTCATGTTAAGTGACAAGGCAAGATGATAAAAGCACAAACGAGTCCATCTGTGTGACCTTAAGCAGGGTCTGCTGAGGCATTTGTGTCCCTTCTAGATTCACACTCCTTTACACATCAAACAGCCATTAGTCACCCTACAAGCTAGCCACTGAAAGTGTGAGGGCGGCAGTTGGGAAAATAAGATGTGGAAAGCAGACTGAACCAAATAACTGACAGACGAGAGGAGAGTAATTTGAGTGTCATTTAGAGTACCTTGCAGCCGCAGTGAAGTCATCTTGAGCCTTTCCAGGCTTCAGGCAAGTACCAATACAGTTGATGATAATGCACTAGCTGCTGCGCACTCATACATGGGGTTGTGTGCAAAGACACACACCCAGCTAACTCAAGCTGAACACGCTTGACAATACTGCAGCCAAAAACTTTGCATAATTGAGCATTAAGAAAATATCTCTGTACCAGAGTGATATACACTGATCAGCCACAACATTATGACCACTGACAAGTGAAGTGAAGAACATTGATTATCTCGTTACAATGGCACCCGTCAGTGGGTGGGATATATTAGGCAGCAAGTGAACATTTTGTCCTAGAAGTTGATGCGTTGGAAGCAGGGGAAATGGGCAAGCGTAAGGATGTGAGTGACTTTGACAAGGGCCAAATTGTGATGGCTAGACAACTGGGTCAGAGCATCTCCAAAACTGCAGCACTTGTGGGGTGTTCCCGGTCTGCAGTGGTCAGTACCTACGAAAAGTGGTCCAAGGAAGGAAAAACAGTGACATGGTCATGGGCGCCCAAGGCTCATTGATGCACGCAGGGAGCAAAGACGCGCCCGTGTGGTCCGATCCAACATAAGAGCTACTGTGGCTCGAATTGCTGAAAAAGTTAATGCTGGTTCTGATAGAAAGGTGTTAAAACACACAGTGCATTGTAGTTTGTTGCGTATGGGGCTGCGTAGCCGCAGACCGGTCAGGGTGCCCATGCTGACCCCTGTCCACCGTGGAAAGTGCCTACAATGGGCACGTGAACATCAGAACTGGACCACGAAGCAATGGGAGAAGATGGCCTGGTCTGATGAATCACGTTTTCTTTTGCATCATGTGGATGGTCGGATGCGTGTCCATCGCTTACCTGGGGAAGACATGGCACCCGGATGCACTATTGGAAGAAGGCAAGCTGGCGGAGGCAGTGTGATGCTTTGGTCAATGTTCTGCTGGGAAACATGGGTCCTGCTATTTATGTGGATGTTACTTTGACATGTACCACCTTCCTAAACATTGTTGCAGACCAAGTACACCCCTTCATGAAA